>JAQIWG010004991.1:0-15188 GCA_034695025.1 Chamaedrilus cognettii | reverse complement strand
CCAGCTGCTATGGAGAGGGAGTGCGGAAGCAAGAAGAGAGCTTCCTTCACAGCGGGCTGCTGGGTGATTGCATCAACCAGCAGCCTGTGCGCGTGTACCCCATTAACCAGAGGGGAGAACCAGGGGCGCGTAACCATTTTTAACAGCGCGAGGGAGGCGGGGGAGGGCGCAACTGAACACTGAACATTGTTGTTGATTTGGCAGTGAAACGTGTGAGAGGGCGCGAGTAAAAATTTGTTTTATAATCCGCGTCGATATGCTATATGGGGGAGAGGGAAGCGATAGGCTCTACAGCACCGAGGAGAGGGGGCGGCGCAGTGGCCCCCACTGCCACCACCCCTCCCCAATGCTTATGAAAGCGCCGCGTACCGTACTGTTGTGCGCAAAATGCTAAGTGCTTGGAGAGAAATTAAAAATTGAGCATTTGATATTAATTGTCTATATTAAAGGGATTGCTTTCAGCTTTTATTTCATCGTCCTCAGAATCGGCTAAGGGACAAAATGTCCGCATTTGGATTGTAGGCTATAGCCTATTGTGCGCGATCAAAATTAAACATAAATTTAAAGATATTTTAAAATGTTTTGTCTGGTATTTACCGTGTTGTCATTATCTGCCTATTTTATAGTCTTTCATAGCGTTTGTAAAAAGGTTTTAACATGTCACACCAGTATTTATAAGGCAACCATGTAAGCCAGGCATATTGAAGTTTTATCAGTGCAGATCTTTATTGCTGAACAATAATGGGGCCCATTTCTTGGTTTGCAGTATTGAGGCGGAAAGATATGTCCATATCGTAGGATATACAATCTTTTCATGTCAAAAACAAGCACACAAGTAGGCTACACACAGTGGCGTCTATCCCCCCCAATCTTAGGGTAGAGAATTGACGCCCACATCCCCCAAAAATAAAAATTCACAATTTTTGTACATGCCATTTAAAAATAAATATGCATGCGTCAATAAGATATTATTTGTGGTGCACCATAACAGCATTCTATCCCCAACCACTGATTGGAATTGTTAGCTTACAATTTTCACATACCCCTCAACTTTTTTAAAGTTTCCACATCCCCCCAGCGTCCCCCAAAACTGGAGCAGCTACACAATATATTATTCAATACGATTTCATAGCAATGAATGATTACACCAGAATGTCCACATAGACGCGTCATTGCAATCGCTGACGTGAGGTTTAGAAACTTCAACATAGTCACTTCAACATAGAATAAAATGCTTTCAGTTAGAAAATTAACAAAACAGTAAAGCGTACCGAAGTACGATAGTCACATATTTTAACAATCATCACAAAATCACACGTTGATAAGCAAGGGAGTCAAATCACTTAACTGTCAGTGCTCGGTATGTATGTCGGAGCAAATCCATGTCATAAACCATGTCGGCTCTACTCCGGCTGTGACGTCGCTAGAAGTTCAGTTGAGGTGGGGCACATAAAAATATGTCCGTTAAATGTAAAGCTCAACACGCGTAATTGCATCTTGATACGAGCTGCAATTTATTCAGTTAGAAACAAGACCATTAATGGTTGGCTTCGAAACTTCTTAAAGGAATTCGCAAAGATAAACACCATCATCTCTTGTTTAAAAGTTTTATGCAAAAAAATTTGGTGTGGCACACGCCAACGCGCACCACACGCCACGGTGCCACCACACGCCACGGTGTCACACACAAGCCATACTCGTAGCTAGCAACGCCACTGTGCTCGGGACGAGATTTAATTACTTACGCGCTCGGTGAGTCGCACACAATTTAAAATTGATGGTCGCAACAATACTATACATCGACGACATTTAAAGAACAGCAAATATCTGCTCTATACAAGTACGGCTGCTATACAAGTACGGCTGCTATACGAGTACGGCTGCTCCACAGTAAATATCAGTCCACACATTGGTGCATACAACTGAAGAGCAAATCTAAAGTGACCACCAGCAAGCATTATAAAACAAACAATCGGAGCGGGTCGGCGCCCAGCTATGTGTTCACACACGGAAAGGGCGTTCGTATACGACAAGCCGTTGCGGCTACAATATCTATCAATGCTAACAGAATGATACTCATCGCGCTAAAGATGGAGGAGCACAAAAAAGTTTAAAAACACAGCCGTGGTGTCACATCTCAATCCTCCGCTCAATGTTCTACAGTAGCTCTTTGTGAATAAATAAGTAAAGTTCTCGCATGTGCCATCAATTCATTTTAATCGACAAAGCTGTAAGACATCAGATTGACCTTCAACATGGTCAGTCATCGCGGGCAGCTCACAAACCAACAGCGTCTAGCGACTGACACCCAGCCTGTCCAATCCGTCTCAAGTCCACCACTGATTGATCGTTCTAGCGTCGATCGTGTCGCTCCCTAGACCCCTCCCTGCTGCCACGGCGACGCATCGACCAATCAGACGGCCTGTAGGCGGAGTCACCAGAGCGATAGGCTCCGCCTCTCTCAAAACCCTCATTGCGATAACCACCATCTCGATCGTGATAGGCCGGGGGGCCGTCCCCGCGCTGTGATTGGTCAGAGGGGGGGTAGCGCCCGGCGAAGGAGGGGTCCTGAGGGTAGTAGGGTGGCGCGGCGGCGTAGACTTCAGGGGGGGGGTGGGTGGCGGCAGGGTAGGGGTAGGCCGGAGCGCCCCCCGGGGGGTATTGAGCTGCCCCTGCGGCGCGCCTCAGGTAGTCCTCAATGTACGGATCATACTGCCGCACACAACAGAGACCGTAGAGTTTATAGGCGCGTACACGCGTAATGATTAATGAATAAAACGTTAATACATATATAATTATAATTACTTGTGTTGGAACTTATTATTTTGATCAACAAATCAATCTTGCAAAACGTGACATGATTGCTGCATATTTTGGCCGTTTTGACTCATTAAAAATTGATTGCACCTAATTTTCGCGTTTAGGAGGACTGCCATTATAAATAATCACCCTCGTTATATTTTTTAAATCCAAAAAATGTTGATTAAAGATCACAATATCACATCAAAAATTATCAAAAGCATGAGTGTATAAATAAACTCATCCCCCCAAATAAACAGCAAGCAGCAACTCACAGCGGGGGGCCCACCGAGGTAGGGCGCCCCTGGGTACAACGTGCCTTGGTACCCTGGAGGCGCCGGGTATGCAGGGGGGGCCTGGTACCCCTGGAGGGGGGCCGCTGGAGCCCCCGCTGTCGTGTAGTACTGTGCGGCGGCGGCGGCGGCGAGGGTGTAAGGGTCGTAGGGGGCGGGGGGCAGCGCGACATAGCTGTACTGAGGGGGGGCCACTCCCCCCACCTGGTGACATGAGGTATATTAGAGACTGTATAATACCCTTTATAATACAGTCACCCGGGTCTCCAAAAATAGAAATTATAGAGAAAACAACTAAATAAAATGACAGTGAATGAACAACTAATCCTGACAGGTCTGAATACGCTGAGTCACTACGAAAACAGAGTCTACAAATATGATTGCAGCATCTAGCAACAGAACTCACAGGACCAAGTAAACATGACTACAGAGTCTATAAGTTCCACATAGCAAGCGCAATACAGAGAGAAAGTAAACAGCAGAAAGAAAACACTGCAGCAATAGTTCTCATCAATGGACAATAAATAAAAGTGTACGTTTTAAGAATAAAATACCAACCAGGGGGTTGGCGGGAGGGGGGGCCTGGGAGGATGAAGGGGGGTCGAGTTGGGGCTGAGCAGCCGAGCTAGCCGATTGAAAGGCTCTCACATAGTCACTGTACGACTGAAACAATGCAAGAATAATAGTACCAACGACTGAAAGAACAGTGAAAGCAAAAGTGAAAACAAGGTGAAAACAAAATTTATATTATAAATTTCAATATCGTTCTAGAATTGAAGCGAGAAATTTATGGCTCATTAACAGATAAAATATTGAGTAAAATCGTCATCCTATGTGATCATCCTAAACGAATCACCAGCTGCCATTCACAATGTGCATCAGTCACTAAACAAAAAACAAACAAAAACCCACACAAACAGCAGACTTAAGAGGGAAATCAAGAAGAAGTAGCTAACCATTACAAACCATTGACAAATCAACATTGACTCATGGCGTGTTACATTGATGTTAAAAAACATTAGATCCCGAGAAAGGAAGAAGACTGACTCCGTTGAGGAGAATGTCGCGCTGCACACCATATCTGTTAGCCTCGCCCGGCCTGCTGCTGCTGCTGCTGCACGCAGCACAACCAATGGATTAACTATACTGCTGCCGCTGCTGTACAACTTAATGATTAATCACTGCTGATGCACGCAGCACAATCAACGGCTCAATGAACCAAAGCAATACATTGCAATAAACGAGTGCAAAAACCATCAAAACTGCACGCTTGTCACAAAATCTACAATCCAAGACGGCATTTGCATTAAGCATAAATGTAGATCACTACTCGTTGTTCTCCTCCATTTACAGTCGCGGTTCATAATGTACGCGCAATACCGCAGCGAAGCACGCTTAGGCGAGTGTTTATCAATACACCGACACAGAATGCGACAAGAGAGAATGGATGATAGAGCAGCGACCAATGAGAGACGAGGTCAGTGACCTGTTTCTGGGTCGCTCCTCCTCCCTGCTGCGCCCCCGAGCTGGACGATACTCTGCAAGTGGATGCACAAACCAGCCAATCACAGCCCTGTATCATCAACGCGATACACAGCGGCGTATCATCATCCGACACGTAATATGAGATATACGAAGGCGAGGCAAGACTCAATTTTCATTCGAGACGCGTGGATCTTGCGCACATTTCCGCGTCGCTATGTCAAACAACGCCTCGCACGATCTCTGGTTGTTGTACAGACAACACGCAGGCCCACCCTGACTCACAATCTGCAGAGCATGGTTTCATAAACGCTATAAATACATCGCCAAATATCTCAACAAATCGCTCCCCACGGTCAAAGACTGGACAGAAAGCGTCACACAAAATGCAGCGTCAATACAAGATACGCGTCAATAAAACGGAACGCGCTCTACGCATAGCTGCAGCCATGAACCTTCCTATCCGTTCTAAATACCGTCAGCAGTTTATTTGTCAGCGACCCTGCTGCTTTATCGGCGCACGATGACTCTCCAGCACTACATTAGCGACTATCTACCTCTGTCGCCCCCTCTCCTCTCCGCCGACGAAGAGCGCCGATTGGTCGCGGCTTGCTCTTGTTCCCTGTTCCTCTCGCGCCCCGATTTGTCGTCACGCCTACGCTCCGTATCTCCGTCCCTGATCAGCGACGCAATGAACAACAACACGCTGCAACGTTAATTACTACACTCGACGGTAACACAAGGAAAAGTTTGAGGTGATCGGTTGAAAGGAGCACTTCATGGAAATACCGACAGCCGTCCTCTCTCTCCACACCTGGCAAAAAGGCCAACAGACTATTTATTAAAACAGCTTAATGATTTTTAAACATCATTAAACAAGAATGATATATAAAATAGCCGCATGAATGGACATTTCAACGCTACAATTTCTCACCATCGACAGCTTAAGGGCAAGTAGCTTATACTTCAGCTCATCATTTAATTATTTGTAGTAACGTATTTCACGAGGTATCACACTTACTTCCAGGCTTGCATCGGCCACGTTTGAACCGTTAAGTTCTATCAGAATTCAGTAATTTAACTTAATTTGCTGCAAAAATAAAGAGAAACTCTTAACTCGAATTTGAGCTGATTACAGTATCATCTCTAAAGTTTGTTATATATATATCAACAACTGGACATCTGCCACGGAGGATTAATTGCAAATGAAGCCGATAATTAACTAGCTATTTGCTCCTCGAGTTGAACTCTATTCGATGACTTGGCACGTAGCACGGGGATTGTAGTGTGGCCCAATTCAGTACCGCGTGTGGTGTTCACGGCATGTAGTTGCAGCGCGGGGTGAACGCCCAAAAATTAAAATAAAGTAGCGCTACCACGGCGTCGTCAAAAAAAACGTTGCCTCATGTTTTTACACTTAAATCCATCACCATAAACTTTCAGCAGCGTATGATTCAAATATTGCCAGGCACACTAACGCACGTGGTGTGTTTCAAGGTGTGTCCCTCCTTGCGCACACAAACTAGCATCAAGACGCGTCTGCTATACGCAGCACGTGGTAGACATGGTGTAACGCTTTGCTTGGACACCCGCGTGTAATAGTATCTGCTTATTTAAGATGGCGCCAAAAGGCATTGCGCTAAAATCTATACCTATCCCATTTTCAAGCAACACGCGTCGTGCACACAAGATGCCAATAATCGCACTAAGATCAAGACTAAGACTTAGTATAAGTTCTCGTATCACAGTCACTGCCTGAAGCAGAAAGCTCCGAGCAGCTGTGAACTGAAGATCGTTCCAACCACTGACTAGAGAGCGTTCAGCCGACAACCAAACCCTTCTCATCATGAGTCCACTGCTGGTGAAGCAGCAACGTCCACTCACCCCAGCCACTACCGCAAGACTTAAATACTGGAATCAGAAACGTCGCAAGAACGTTCGGTAAAACGGTCCACTACCTGAATAAAAAAATGCAATATGGAAAACTTGGGAAAAAGTTCACCAAACTGACTAGAATCGTCCTAATATCAAAACTACTGAACTCTGTGAATGACAGATAAGATAAATGATGACTAGAACGTCTGCATCAATAACTGTTCATCGCCTGCTGGGTAACAAACCTACTTTAACACAACTATCCCTGCCCATAGATCTAGTGGTGGTATGCAGTCATCAGTCCAGCTATACAGCTAGAGCCAACCTACACAGCCACGGCCGCGCCGCCCATGACAACCGTTGCCACGGCAACACACTGCCTAACAACCACTGTCCGCCCCTGGCTCGACGGGGGTCAAAGAGTCCAAACATATCTGACCTACGCGCCGCCGATACGTCTGCCGGGCGTCGAGGCAGAATTACGTTTACTCCTTTTACTGCTTCTTCTCGTTCCAGTTCTTGCTCCCTGCCCCGCCCCCGCTCCCCCGGTCGCTCAGCTCCTCCCCTCTGCCCCATTTGCTCAGCCCCCCCTCGTTGTCCCAATCGCTCAGCAGATCCCCCCTGCTCCATTCGCTCAGCCCCCCCTCGTTGCTCCATTCTCTCAGCCCCCCCTCGTTGCCCCAATCGCTCAGCCTCTTCCCCCTGCCCCAATCTTTCAGCCCTCACCCGTTGCCCCGGTCGCTCAGTCCCCAACCGCTGCCCCAGTCTCTCAGCCTCCAGCCCGCCCCCGCGAGGGGCAGGCAGGGCCGGCCTGTGCTCATAGGGATGGGTTGCGTGCACAGCAGCCAGTCTGTCGTCATAGCAACGACCCTCGACCTGAGGCAGGGGAGCAGGGCGGGGTGGGCCAGGGGGCGGCGCATCACTGCGCTCCCTGCCCTGCTGCTGCATGGCTCTACCCTCCTGTTGCTGTTGCATTGATCTGCCTTGCTGCTGCTGAACTGATCCACCCTGTTGCTGCTGCTGCGCAACCTTGCTGCGCAGTCGTGCCTTGGCCACGCGCGCAATGGCGCGAAGGTCAACGTTGGGGTCAGGGGGGAAGAGACGACAGAGCGCCTCACCCACTGCCGGCTCCACCTCCTGAAACAACCAGTTACAACCAGTAAGTACCAGCTAGAACCAGTAGAACCAGTTAGTACTAGTGTACTGCACTTCAATAATGTACATGTAACAACAGTTTCATATCTAAATTCTCATCATCCTAATCATTGTAGTATCAATTTGCAGCATATGCAAATGTAAGTCAACACACTGATGGAGATTCTCAATAAAGACCTAGCTAGGTCCACTCAACAGACCGAGCGAGTCAAGAAAGAAGGCCTAGATGGTGCACCTGTCCGTCGCGCCCTATCTTGACCGGGCGGTGCTTGTTCCAGGGGTTCATGAGGTGCAGCGTACGACCAAACGCCAACTCATGTCTGCACCACAACCAGCACAGAGATGACTGCTAGAGAAAACATAGCGATGACTGCTAGAGAAAACATAGAGATGACTGCAAGAGAAAACGTAAAGATGACTGCTAGAGAAAACAGAGACTCCACTAGAGCCTAGAGATCGCATACAACAGAGGTGACAGCTAGAGCGTACAGATCATATCTAAACATAGCAATCATATTTAGAATATATTTCATCGACAACAGAGACAACACATCAATCCAAAATATATAACTCACCAATGAACATAAAAATTAAGAATAGATTTGAATAGATGAGCTAGCAGATGAGTTAGCAGAAGTGACTAGATGAGTGAGTACCTAGAGATCCAGTCGAGTCTGAAGATGGTGTTGAAGGCTCTCCCCCTCAGCCCGGGGGGTAGAACCCACCTAACAGGCGCCAAGGCTCGCTCTGCCTCTGAGGCTAGGCGCGCAAACCCTGCACGGCACAGCCAGGCAATCTAAACCCAGCACGGCACAGTACAAACCCTGCACAGCACAGCCCAATCTTAATCCGTTTGTTATTCTAAGATATACAAATTTTCTTCATTCAATTCTACAAATTCTGGTGATTAAAACGTGAGGTTTTTATGAGGCGCCTAGCCTCAGGATATAGTCCTTTGAACTGTCAACACGGGCAAAAGTTAAATAGTTACGTCAGTTCAAGAAACTACAGATCAACACGTGGTCAGCGCAACAACAAAGGATAGAGGTATAGAGTTACACAGCTCAACAGTCAACATACTACGTCAGATCGACGCGTGACCAACCTTGGAACCGGCCGCTCTCCACGATGGAGAATACGAGAATGACATTGTTGCACTCCTGCACCAACAACACATCAAACACATCACATCACCACAATAGTGATGAATAGTCTGACAGCATTCAACTGAAAATAGGAACAGTGAAAAAGTATCAAATATATCCTTGAAATGTCAAATATTTAAGCACCTAAATGCGCAGAGATAAATACTGCTCAATATTAACTAATATTAATAATATTTAATCAAATATGAAGTCTCAATATCCAGTCAAGCCTCATTGGAGGGGGAGAAGGGGGGTCGTCACCTTACCTTGAAGGCCTAGTTAAGTCTAGCCTCGATGACAGGAAGGGTGAGGGCGAGTGAGGGGGGGAGGCAGCTCTCTTACCCTGAAGGCTTGATTGAGTCGAGCCTCGTTGGCGGGGGGGGTGGCCCACACACTGAGATGCTTTGCGATGGCAATGTTCTCATAGTTGACGCTCTTCATGACAAAGAACCGCGCCGAGCGGAATATGTACTTGAGTCTGGACTCACGCTCTAAGACACACACACAGGGACGGATGAATACAAACACACAGACTAAGAGAGATACAAGCGCACAAACTGGGACAGATACAGGAAGAAATACAGGGCACACTGACCGGGAGATATACAGTTACATGGACAGATACAAGCACAATGCCCCAGAAACTAAATTTAAAAATTAAATTAAAGAATTAAATTAAATGAATACACACAATCCACCTCTTCATTCATTAATACTTCATTCCACTCATAATTCAACAAATTTCACAAATTTTAAACAATGATGACATAGTCAATAATCAGTATTTCACACAGCACGACTGAGAGCACAATCAAGAGATGACGTCTCATATTCACCGGAGATGTCGCTGAGTAAGGCACCAGGCTCGAGCCTCAGTCTCTTGGGATCATCCACTGTGCAACATACAACCAAACAGTTTAGTTAGGCCTCTGGGCATCTAGTCTACTTCACTCATTAGATTACTCTCAGTCCTCAAATACTGCATCAATATATTTCTTATTTTGCATCGTCTTACTAATGATGAGAAACACACGAGAGAACAGGCTAAGCAAGCCAACATCTACATTTAATATGCCTCTTGATATCATTATAGAACAGTTACCAAAATGGCACGAGTCGGTGAGGAATGCAGCTCCACGGCTCGTAGTAGTTCAACTGCTAACATCACTTTTCAGCTAACAGATAGTAGAATACATATTTCGAGATATAAATCATAGTGGCTGAGCAGACAGGCCCACCGTGCATGTTTCCGCTGGCATCCAGTCTCATTATTGGCTTCACATCGCGCCCCTCCATCCCCCCCACCTCCCCCTCATGCCTCCGCTTTCGACCCTCCTCCCCCCCCCCCCCTCCCTCCTTCCCCCCTCCCAACCCACCACCTGACGCAGACTTCCTCGCGCCATCAACCGAGTCCTCTGATAGGCTCGCGCGCTGCGATCGGGTCGGGTCGACCTCGTTTAGATCCGAGCCGGCCAATTGGTCGACGGCGCTGTCCTCAACAGCGGCCAGAATGTCCTCCTCCCCCCCCAGGCCCCCCCCACAGCCGACGGGGAAGAGAAAACCATCGGGAAGGGCAACCTCGCTGGCAACGGTTGCCATAGCAACAACCTCGCCTGTTACCGCTGGCACGGCAACACTAGTCAAGTTCATGGCAAAGGAGGGATCAGAAACATCCATCACGGGGGCGTCGTTGTCCACTGCAGCATGGTCTGATGCAGGCTGATTGCTGCCATCAGCAGCACCAGCAGCAGCAGCAGCAGCAGGAGCAGCAGCAGCAGGAGCAGCAGCAGCATCAACCCGTGCTGCGGTCTCGCAAGAGACCTGACAGGCCTCTGAGCTCACCAGACTAATGGCAGGATTGCCACCATCTGTCATCTCAGAGTCTCGCACTCCAGACATCCCTTCATTGTTCACATCCATCAAGAGAGCGTCAACCGATTGGTTGATAGAGGGAGAAAACTGGGTCAGTTCATGCGTGACATCATCAAAGGGCGGTTGAGTGCAGACTTCGGAGGCTTGTAGAGCAGTGATTTGTTGCTCAGCAAAGGATTCCAACTCTACAGCGATAGCGTCATCCAGCAGACCGTCGTCAACCATGGGAGGGATCTCTGCAGACAGACACACAGGGGTCCATGCACACATCTAGTGCAGCAGCTCTTTGGCATGAGCAGAAATAAACAAGGTCAAGCTATTGTAATGCATATTAACGGATATCATATTCAGCACACCCTCTTGTAGAAAATTGCTTTTAGATATCAATCTTGTAAGAATTTCAAGCTTTAAGAGATTAAAATTCACAAACATAGTGTAGTTATACAGCAAACAGCACATGATCATCAATAATTGTAATTAACGCTTTCAAAACTGAAACATATTTTATAAATAAATCTATAAATAAAACAATAAATAAATAAATAAAGCTTAACCAGAAACGAGTGTCATCTATTGTACATACTTAAAATTAAATTTTACCTTCAGGAATGTTTTCCAGTTTGATCTCGTCCCCTCCGCACACTTGCATGTCGGACTCAACTCCAGGCCTGCCCTTCACAACCACCTCGTTGCTATCGACAACCCCCTGGTTGTCACTGACAACCGCCCCTCCGTCCTCGCTCAAACTACCCCCGCCAGACCCCTGACCCTGCGTCCCCTCCAGCTCACTGGACGGTTCATGCCGAGGAGTGTCATGCAGGGGCGACGCGTCGTCCGCAGTCTCGAGAAACGCGTCGTAGCCATTGAGGAAGTTGTCGTCTGCTTGATCACTGCCGTTCTCCGCAGCAGCGCCCCCTCCTTCCCCTCGATGCATGATCGCGTCACTGAAGGACACGTCTGAAAACAGAGCAACACGATACTGTCATCCTAAGTATTGAACCGCTCGCTCTCTTAGGCGATACGGTGAATAAATTGATGCACTATTTCACTAATTTAATTATGGATGGGGTCCCACCGTAACGGAAGGCCTACATACATTTGATTTTAACCTATAAGAATAGCTCCAGATGAGAGACGCCTGAAGACCTCATATTGAACTCCTCGACGCGAATTAACATTAGTGAGTGTCGTATTGGATAATTCAACTACCTACCGTGCATATGGGCGTCCGCCATGCCGATTACCGGTAACGTTGAGATGGCAAGCAAAAGCTAATTCAGAGCTATCAGTGATACTGATCAGTGGTATCCACCTCCGCACAGGCCTCACAGTAGAGATTTAGAGCCTAACGCTGAGAATTAGGCGAGGCTGATCACAGCCAATATGACAATCGCAATCAAGAATTCATTTAATTATTCTAAAAATTCACTAACAATTCCACAAGCGATCTAAAAAACGAAATATTTTCTGTTAATAGCAGGTAATAGACGAATGAAATGTGATTTAGCAAACAAACATAACAAATTCTCAATCCTTTATAGATCACAAAAGCGAAATAAACCAAAATATACGTGTCTGATAGTTGCAAAGAACAATAGTTGGTATTGATGATACAAAAATACAAAAACACTAAATGTATCTAGGCCTACCAATATTAATTTAAGAAATTGCATATGTTACAGCTTATGCATACAGTAGGTCTAAAATGAAAAACAAGGATGTAGGCCTAAGCCAAGGAAAATAAATAGTATAAAAATGTATCAAAAATATTATGGATAAATACTACATCGAACAAATTCAAATAAAAGAGCTAGGCGTGACCTGGACTTGAAGTAGGCTAGTCTTGCTTTTGGATTACTCTCAAATTATTATAAACGATATGCGCCTACATTTTATTTTTCACATATTTTGCAAAGAAAAAGTGACTCCACGCTTTGATACTGCCATGAAATTCTTCTCTTTCCCCCTCCGCCCGCGGTCGTGAATTTGGTTTTCGAGGAAAAATTTGCAATTGGGCGACTGATGGTCTACATCGCCGTCATCCACTACCCCCCTCCCCCCATCCCCCTACATTTGTCGGTCTATGGAGCGCCGTTATTACCGACCTGTACAATGACCCAGGCTATGTCCAGCCGTGACGCTGCAGAGTGGAGACGCAGCAGACGCAGCCCTTATTCTCGTCTCACCCGTGCACTACGACGCGCTGACGTTTCACTTCCAGTTTGCCGTCGAACGAGTCTGCGCCATACACACGGCACGGGTCGTCCGCTGTGCCACTGCGGTCCGCTGACCGCATGTAATTGTATAGCGTATAACGCTATCGCGAGCCTAGGCCTACATCTTAGGGTTGAGGGTTGGGCTGCATATGGTAGCGTAATAGCGTTATAGTGAGCGTGTGGGCCTTAGCGCGATTGCATTAAGCGCCGAATAACCTGCTGTATATACAGTAGTGTATATACAGTAGTGTATATACACTCGAATGTGTCGGGCATGCGGGACTGCGTCACTGTAGAGTAAGGACATTTATTAAAGGACCGCGTACAATACGGGCACACCGTTTCTATACGTGAATCTACAGCGTGGGTTGCGCTACGATGGGCGCGCACACACGCCGCGCTCCCTTGTTCCCGGTCAAGCGGTCCTGGCCCGCCCCCGCAGCGCTCTCTGTCCTGTTTCTAGTCCTGCTGCAGCTGTGCGCGGGGTCGTCTGCGCGGCCTCACAAACACAAGGTGGTTCACGGTTAAAAATAGACTTGCCTGAAAGCGCGGAATCAGCTACCGTAGATAGCGACATGTTTAGAGCTTCAGTAGTCTCATAATAAGGATATTGGTAATAAATAATCTCGCGTTCGAAAGTCATTTTGATTGTCAACTAGTGCACACGTGTTATACGCGCTCTGTTCATGTACACTGTACTGTAAGGTCTACAGACCTGGGCTGCTATTGGTGCGTGTTGTATGTTCTAATTGACTCAAGATCTGTCATGCATACAGTTCCGTCACGTCATTGACGCTGTATCGCCGACGCATCTCGCCCCGTCCAGCGCCGCCGAGGGAGCGAGCGGGGACCGGGGGCCCCTCGCACCGACCGGGGAGGGAGGGACGAGCGACCGGGGGTCTGCAGGGCCCCTGGGGAGCTCGGGCGCGGGGACGGGTGTGAGGGAAGGGACTGATCGTCGCGAGACTGCAGCCTCGCACCTTCGTCAGTGTTTTAAATGCATTACGTATATTCTATTGTGATAAAGATTTGATACGATTGCACAGATTATGATGTAACGAAAGGTTTCAATCTACACGTATTAAAACGTGTTGTCTGTACGAGTGACGACCTACTAAGTGTTCATGTAAGCCTGTGGCTCGCTGTTTTTAGTCTGCTGCCGTGCGGTTTATTTTAGTGCCGTGTGTGTTTTTCTTCTTTGTGACTGAAAATAAGTTCAATTCAAAGTGAACGTCCTCGCTGTTTGCGTGTGCAAATATGCTGTAGATTCAGGACAAATTGATTGCAACCTTAATTAGGGCTTGTTCTACGAAACATCGCTGGAATTGTGCACAATTTAGACTCTGCGAAAATATCTAAATATCTAAATATCTAAATATCTAAATATCTAAATATCTAAATATCTAAACATCTAAACATCTAAACATCTAAACATCTAAACATCTAAACATCTAAACATCTAAACATCTAAACATCGAAATATCTAAATATCTAAATATCTAAATATCTAAATATCTAAATATCTAAATATCGAAATATCTAAATATCGAAATATCGAAATATCGAAATATCGAAATATCGAAATATCTAAATACCGTGTGGGCGTGTTCTTCCGCCACACGTTTCGTTCGGTCCACATCAGCCTGGCTGTAATGCAGGAGAGATTAGACGCGTTGTCCAGCCGCTGGCTCTCGCGGGGATTCGACACACCGTCATGGCGCCTGTATAATACACTACATAGTATCATACAGTCCGTTCTGTATTCGCAGTGGACTCGCTCGGCGTAGCGAGCCGAGCGGCTGCTAAACGCGCCCGTCTGCGACTCAAAACAGTCGGCGCCATTGCAAAAGATGGCGCCGGATGCTCAAAGCGCCGGATGCTCAAACCAAGATGGCGGCCGGAAGCGCATTAGTTGCCTTGCGGCGCATGCAGCTCACGCTCTTGCTGTAGTGCGTTTATCGGTGAAGCTTAGAGACACTGACCGTCAATTGTATAATAGCACACTGCAGAACCAACAGGAGCTGCAACACTATGGGGCTTGATTCAATTGGTGTTCTGTGCAGGAAAACTGGCTTCTGCCATCATTATTATTCATTTCTTGCAAATTGTCGACATTGCATGGCTCGCATGTTTCAGACCCTTAATCAGACCGTTGATCAGACCGTTGATCAGACCGTTGATCAGACCGTCGATCAGACCGTCGATCAGACCGTCGATCAGACCGTCGATCAGACCGTCGATCAGACCGTCGATCAGACCGTCGATCAGACCGTCGATCAGACCGTCGATCAGACCGTCGATCAGACCGTCGATCAGACCGTCGATCAGACCGTCGATCAGACCGTCGATCA
>JAQIWG010004990.1:0-15191 GCA_034695025.1 Chamaedrilus cognettii | reverse complement strand
CTTGACCCAAAAAAAAAAAAAAGTTTTTTTCCTTCATTTTTCACTAAACATATCAACCACAAAAAATTTGAACAAAAACGGAGATGGTCAAGTTTTGTGACCTAGTTGATTTGACATGGAATGCCCCATATCATACATGGATTACGTTATACCTGGGTTATACCCGAGGTCATGTTAAACACAGATTGTATTATGCAAATTTGGGCTATATCATGAGTTCTGTAGCAACTGAAGTACAAGTTAATACCTGTGCTGCGACGGTGTGTGAGCGAGTGGGGAAGAGCTTGGTGATGCAGGCAGTCTTGAAGCCCTGGCTGGCGAGGCCAAAGGCCGCGCGGAGGCCCGACCCCCCCGCGCCCACCACGATGGCATCGTACTCGTGGTCGATTACCGGGTAATCACGACCGAGCTAAGCAAAAAACAGAGATCGCAAAATGAAACAACTGATCACAGACAAACATATATATGCACACAATATTAATCATCACGAGTTTAAGATGCAATTGCCGTTGCATGAGTTCAAGGACCGTTGTGTCCTAACAGAAACTATTCTAGTCCGGTTTAGTGCCTTGGAGTCAAGCAAAGAACTGCTCCCCTTCATCGGTTGCAGCTTACGGACCGTCAGGGGAGTTCTGGGCTGCACCCAATGATTCTTGTTAGTAAGGGGCTGTCATTTAAACATAGCTCATGCGCGTTGACTGATCTGTTTATTGGTCCATCTGGATCTTAGCTAATTTACAAAACTTGCAAACATCAAGGCCTGTACTTTTACATTTAGCACAACACTAAAAGCTCATTGAACATACCTGCTGCGAGCTGCCATGCTTTGCATCAGTGCTGCGTCCATGCACTCGAAAGCTGAACGCTCTAGCCGACAGGCTCAGAGCTCCAGACTACAACGCAGCAGCAAAATAAAATTCAAGTTAAATAAATTCTTCCGTCACAAGCCGTTATCGCATAATTTGAATTGAAACCATGAAATTTAATTTCAAATGAAACACTTTGCAAATTAATAACGTGCATAAATTGATGACAGATCATTAACTACGAACAGTAAAGAGCCATTTTTCTAATCTAGCTATCATTTGCCACACTGTCACTGCAGTGGAGCCTCAGCTGACTAAAATGATATTCTATTATTTTTTTCATTCCCCTTACCTGTCACAATATGTGAACAGCAGGCATGCAAGAGCCAGAGAGAGGGGAATGAAAAAATCTGCTTGCAAGAAGCAGTAACAAGTAGCTTTCGAGGTGTTCCTCCAGTTTATCTGGTTAAAATCTTGAGGCTATATTCTGTGTCTATAATATACACAAATATACCTGATTATACAAATTCGGGGGTGGGGAATCCAAATTTTCAATACGTTTGGTGAAATTTCGTCCGGTTTTTCTGCAAAAAAAAAAAAGATGGAAAATGTATTGGCGGTTGGATGCAGACCGTTTAAGTTTAAGTGACAAATGTAGGATTAAATATTTTTAAAGCCAGTTTGAATAGCTTGAATTTTGTGCAAAATTGGGTGCGAGGAATCCGAATCTGAGATCGTATTTGCAAAATTCTCAACCGTTACTGAGTAATTGAACTTTGAAATGAAATAAAAAATAATTCAATTACGGAAAAAGCGGACGAAATTTCGTCAAACGGATAAAAAATTTGGATTCCCCGCCCCCGAATTAGTATAACCAGGTATATTTGTGTATACTATAGACACCCTATATAGTCTCGGGATTTTAAGCAGATAAACTGAAGGAACACCGCTTTCGAAACCAACGATTACATACTGAGCACCAACCCGTCAACCCCTGGCAGCAGTTGCATGTTGAATGACCCTTATCCCTACCCAACGCCTACTTGGAGAAAGGTCGTTTTAAGCCCCCCCCCCCCGTCCCCCGCCTACCTGAGTTCGGAGACCAAAATAGCGTGAGATCCTTAAAGCCTGCGCCGCCATCTTGTCTTCTTCTCTAACCTTGTCCCAGACACTGGATAGGGACCGCCTAGAAAATTTAACACTTTGAGAAATGCGGGGCAGGAGGAGAATGCACCTTATTATCAAATATTCAATTAGGAATTTTATCATTCCCGCAAAAAAATTTAAATTTATAAATAATAATTTTTCTGTCTACATATTGCTGCTTTATCAATGTATTTTAAGCTAAAATGTCAAAAATGCTAATTATATCATTCTTATTTAATATTGGTGAAATTTGAAGCGATTTGAAGCGAAAAATTACAACTATTTCAAAAATAAATTCAGAGCAACAATGCCCTTTGGCATCAAAAGGGCATTGTTGCTTTAAATTTGCTTTTGAAATATTGTATTTTTTGAAGATTTGTAAATTATTTGTTGAAGGCTCTCTTTACAACTATTTATGTTACCTAAGAGCCAACATTTTCTAACCGTAACCCTAGCCCTAACCTATGATCATAACCCTAACTCTTTTGTTTCTTATCCACAATATTGAAATTTTAAACCGCGCCATGCAATAAATAAACTTTTCTCGCGCAGAGACTTTCTATCAAACTTTATGACCGTGGTGATACATTTAGCTGTTTTAGTTTACGGCTGAGATCGCAGGTTTAGATTCATTCGGTTGTAAAACGAACCAGTATATGGACTTCTAAAGGCTAATTAATTGGCTACCGTACCAAGACCTGCCATTGACACGTCAGATTTTCATGACATTGTCAATTCAACGAGTCATTAAATTTCCTCTCAGCTCAGACGCTCTCAGAATATCACTAGCATTGTTGCAAGCACAGATGGCCGCAGCGAGAAAGGCGGCTATAACCCTCATCTATAGTCTAATCTGTCCTGGCCTAGCATATTAATGTAGCCTAATCCAGACTGCAAGCGCTCAGGCTTTATAGACCGCCTTCCACGCGCGCCTGGTACTTTTCGCCAGGACTCTATCGTACCAAGTTCTGTTCACTGTAAATTGGGGGATGAGGAGAAATTTGATGTCGTTGTTTTAACTTTTAGAGATAACCATTCTCTCCAAGTTAAACTTAGAGTTAAGCCTACTCAAGACTTCGAGACCAGAGGACCAGGGTTTAAGTCTCCGCGCGGGCAACTAGGCCTATATGAAAACATGCGTTACAGGCCCTTTAGCAAATATAAAAAGGGTAGCATAACCCCGTCCCCCGTGCCACATAGGCTAATAATTTTTTTGGTTGGCATCAGAAAGAGCCGTAAAAATCCAGCTCCAACAGTCCTGACAGGGCGCAAAAGTAGAAACCTGTGTGAAAACATGGACATTAACAGATTAGATAACAAAAAAGAAGGTTAGTTTTTTTAAGTTAGACAGATCGATCGAATGATGCACTACAAAAATATAGATTTCAGATTATTTTATGGCAAAGCGAACTACATTCAGCCCCAAAAATGCTACATCCACTAAATATGATCAAACCACTTGTCTCGTCAGCTGAGTCAACACTTTAACATAGCCTACATGCATAGCCTACTGCGATCATAAAATTTATTGGCCGCCTGCTTTGATGACTAATTAAATTGCGCTTACTACCAGTTTAGTAGCTGACACTGTGTCATTTAGATTAATGCACTCGCGGTTGGTCTAAGCTAGTCTTCAGCTTGTAACAGTAATATTAGTATTCACTATTGCGAGTTAACCTCGAGTTGGCTCAATCGACGGATTGAGTGACGTCACGCTAGCACAGGAGATTGACAACGGCCACTCTCAACTCGCCGATTGACCAACTCGAGGTTAACTCGCAATGGTGAATACCAATATAAGTCTGATTACTTACCCGATCACAATGTCATCACCGATAAGCCTATGTGATTCCACTACAAACATGTACCCACCACATGACTACAATGACATTGTATGCCTATTATGGGCGCTAGGCTATAATTTATTAGGTTCTCTATTTATATTTTCATATTTCTAGTAGTCTCTATTTTCGATATTTTCAGGCTTGCTGCGGAGTGCGGACCTCAAGACCTGTATAAGCCGACCAAATGCCGCATAATTGTCTGTATTGACTTTAGGGCAGAATGCATAATGTAGGCTAAGCCTATAGCGTAAGTAATGTGTTATCTGCTCTATAATTGGACCCGTTTCAATACACAAATGATCAATTTTCACACGTTGTCACTATAGGTCTATTGTCAGTTTACCCCCAAACTCACTTAGGCTTGCAATTATCACATGATAGTTGCATGAGACTCGCTCAACAGCCATTTAATAATCTCGACATTAGGCCCACAAATGAAAATAAAATCATAATAATAATTAGTGCTATCAATCTTTCAGAAATTTGAAACGTTTTATCAATTTTTATGGTTTTGCTTAATTTTGTTCCAGCAACTTCAATTGACAGTCAGTAGTTTGCGCTCCAAATTTTGACAGTTTGCAGTGTCTTCAGTGATTTAAGTTTTTTCACAATTAGGAAAGTCAACTATTACAAGTTTTAGTGGATCACATTACAGCGGCTGAACTTAATTCTTTGATTGAGGCAAAATGAACACATCTGTTCATCACTCTTATATACAACTCGGTACTCTCTAGAACAAAGTACAAAAACCGATAAAAGAAAAAATATAGCGGCTAACGACCGCTTTGAAACAGCGCATGATCATTCGAAATTGATTCTATTCGATTGCCTAATCGGATTCGAAATTCAACTTTAATCGACTGACTTTAAACGCCACCCTCACAAGTCACTAGATCATCTACTGACTTGAATACTTAGAAATCTAGTTCAGAAATTCTATCGACTCAATTGATAACGTTGTACGAAGTAGGCCATTTTTCAAACTCTGAAATATCATTGTATGTGCCATGAAACCATCATCATTGTACTGCAGCCATGTAAATTAGTTGGTTGTAGAAAACTTCTGAATGGACATACGCGTCAAAGCGATACCCAAACAAGTTGATCAATCCGTTGACAGACAAATGATAAGAAAATGATTTGAAATTGTGAGCTTTCAAGAGAAACGACTACAGAAAATGAATATAATGTTGCAGCTGCCACAACAAATCTGCGTCTTTTAGCCATAATTGAAACTTTGCACCAAACTGCAAAAGCGTAGATTTTTCTGGCCTACATGATGTCACTGCAGGACCGTGAAGTTGCCATTTATAAATAAAGGGAAAGGAGAACGAGAATTCGTTAATGTTTTTCCAGATTATTGCATCGCAAACATATCGAAGAACGCTGCACGCAACAGAGTCACACGTTCTTGAAGTGGTTTATTACTGCTGCTTTGAGATGACGTCGTAACATGAGAGAGGAAGTGAAGAAAATGGGGGTTTTTGAACAGTAGAATCCGGGGGGAATAATATTGAGTAGTTTGGGACGCCGTGGCGTTAGTGAGAGTAGTTGTCAGAGCTCTGATGACGGGTCAGTGATGAGTGTCCATTATATAGCGTCCTCTACTTCCTCTTGTCATCAGGAGGCCCAGCCATGACTTTCTTGATGAACTCTGCAATCCAAAACGATGGCAATTTTTTCAGAAAATGTGGCAATAAGTATGATATCATTCCTGCTTGCAAGGAACTATTTATTCAAAGACTCCGGTAAAAGCGGCCACGATAAACTGTTAAGCATCCATCGAGCTTAAAATAATAGCAGCAGCCGAAAGTACCCGTAAAACTGGCTAAAAGCTTTTATTTTATGAAGAGCGAGGAGTATTGAAAGGGAAAGCGCTATCTAAAAGCCAGTCATTTATAAGGCTCAAGTTTTTGGCGAACTCAAAAAGTCAATAATTAATTCATACTGGCACACTAGAAGTTATTTCTGGCTGGTTAAAATCTCCATAGGGTCGCTAGCTTCAGATACATTTCCCAGCATGTAACACAATAATGCGTAAAAAACAATAAAAGAACATTGCTATAACTGCCTTAGACCTAAAGGCTGGCGGTTAAAAAGTGCATTCGGTGCTACCATTTGAACAATAAGGCTTTGGAATATTTATGCCGATGGGTCGACACGCGTGTGATAGGCCATGTCATCAACAATAAGGCTTCAGAGTCGGACGACAATGGTCATGGCAGGCAAGGGGCTCGGACACTCCCCCAGTGTCCCAGTATAATGATTACTTCATTTTTGCTCTTAAAGAGCATCAATCGATCATTATCATACATGTATCAGTATCATTTACACAATACATGCATCCATGGCCTAATCTGGGTTTTGAAAAAAAATTGCCAAAAATTAGCTGAAAGACTTTTTTCGCCAGGCAATACCTTCTTTCACCATAATTATTTGTTACACATTTGTTCCTTTCGGGTGCACTGGAATATATGAAATGTATAGTTCTGTTCATCACCATGGAGCCAGTAACTGAGTAAGAGCGATGGATGAATAAAAAATTTTGCCAAGAGCTTTCGCAAAATGGATAAAAAAATTGCCAACTGCTCAAAAAATTCTTTTTTGGCGATATTGGCGACTGGCAAATGAAGCTCTGCGTGTCTTGTACATCATCCTTTCATTGTACATCTATGCTGACAGATTATTTTAATAGCCTAGCGAGTTGTTGCCGATATTGGAACAAAATCTCAACGTAAGTTAGGCATCACTATGTATTGCCACCTATTAGGGACGCCATCAAAACATTTCGTAATTGTTGACAATATAGAAGCTCTGTCAACATAGCAATCAGTTCGTGCACTTCTGTATTTTGCACTGAGATTAATTATTAAGGAATGTACAAGTAACAGACCCTCATATTTGATGTTGCCATCAAGATCCTCCTCAGTCTGGGTGTATTTGAAGATATTGTCAACATCCAGATCCGTAAGTCGCTCCCCTGCATAGTCACAATCAAAACTCGGTTCAGTAGATCCTATCAGTTCTAATTTTAAAAAGTTTTTGGGATAAATGTAATTAATTTAATAAATTTGGTCCGAAACATTCATAGCTCAGTGAACATTGAGCTCAAGCTGCCAAATGCTTTCGAGTATGGTCCAGAGGACTAAAACAGCAAGTAGGCTGAGCAATGATATATTTTTTGCATAGGCCTAGGACCATTTTTAATTCCATAGAATCAGCCATTACATGACATAGAGCATGCATGGCACCTTATACTTTGCTACAATAACACGACAGTGTAAAGACTAAAATAAGGCTGGACTCTTTCACTGTTCACCGCTGCCAGTTAAGGCTGACGATCTGCATTATTCTGCCCCGCTTTAATGAGGCTACTTCAACTTCCTTAAAGGATTTTTTACACCAGACCGCCTTTAAATATATTTATTATACAATTGCAATCTATTTCTAATGTCAAATCATATGCCGCAATCTGGTAGGGGCCTATATGTTTATTCAGCATTGCATCTGATGCATTCATGCATAGAGTATTCATGCATCTAACTTCAAACCTAGAATACAGCTAACTTCAAACCCAGAATACAGCTCCTAAAGACATCCGGCGAAGTGATTGCAGCATGGAATCTGACAGCATGACGATTACAATGCAAGACTCCAACGACTCTGCATCTGATCTGCATTTAACTTCAGAATCTCTAGCATGCGCAGTGACTATTTGCAATTCCATAGCATTGATGCAAAAAGCAAATTTTGACAAGAAACGTGACCTGAATAGCTATTTTTTAAATGTGATGACACACGTAGGCTAACTGCGGACATTCCACAATTTGTATAAGCATCCAGTGCAAGTTCTATTAATGCAACATCGCGAGATATGATTAGAGGCCTACATGAAGTATGCCTGTTGTAATTTATAATCATACAATTTATTTCTTAATGCAAAATTGACAAGCCCATATTGAAGCTCTTGGCTAATTCTTTGTTGGACAGTGATGTAGTCGAGCTTACTAGGATGCTTAATTGTCAAATGAATCGGTTCATAACTCTGTTACTACCAATATGTCTGAAGCAGGTTTAAGCAAACCACTTATGCAGATTATCAGTTATGAAAATCTATACCAATTTGTTGAAAAAACTATTTCCACTTACAAATTCTTGTAAAGAAGACAAAGGCTGATCTGTGATACTGATCTAACGTTATTTGTTCAGAAATAGTCGCTCCAGGATGACACCGCGTGAACACTAAGTCACTCACAGCTGGCGGTAAAACGAGCAATATAAGCGGCAGCAGCTATAGCAGGAGGATGGGCACTGACCGAGCATGGTTAGGACGTGCCTCAGCTCTGCGCCGGAAATGTATCCCTGACCCTCTCGATCGAATGTCTTGAAGGCTTCCATGAAGTCGGCGAACGTCCCGACGTCTGTCTCTGCTGACGCCGTCTTGAAGATCGGCAGAATCTCCTCAAACTTGTACTGCTTCTCGCCTGTATACATGCACACAGGCAGGGACTCTTCAAACTTGTACTGCTTTTCGCCTGCATGCATACACACCAGCAGATCTCCTCAAATGTGTACTGCTTCACGCCTGCATACATACAGACTTAAAACTTAAAACTTGTCCGCCTGTATACATACATAGAGACAGGATCTCCTCAAACTTGTATTGCCTTTCACCTGTATGCATACATATACCTGCTGCAAAAGACTGCAGCATGTGATTACATTTGTAACAAATGCGACCGTTTGATCAACGCAATTTGCATAGATTATACGCAGACTTATTTTTAGCAGGAGTAAAAAAATCAGAAATTTTGGCTTCATGAAAATCGTGCTCTTATTTTAAAACGGATAGGCGCAGAATTTAGGTGTTAAATCGACTATGGTTGGGTAGATTTCGGCGTTTTTTGACAGTTTTAAGAGTGGCACTACTCCTGTTCTCTAAGAAGCAGTCGTAACATTACAGAGCTCCTGTTTTATTTGGGCTACAAAAATTGATCTGGGTAACATATTGGCTTCATTTAAGTTTCCATTAATTAAAACAGACTTGGGTGGCCATAAATGTAGTTACTTATTTTAAATTATTTATTTGTTGGCGACAGAAAGGGCATTCGCCTGTAAAAATCCAGCTTCAGCAGTCTTCATCGGGGAGCAAAACTTCTAACCAGTGTGAAAAAACGGACAGGAAACCTGGACATTCGGTATAGCGTGATGAAACTCATTACCACAACAATTCAAAGTTCATCAAAAACCCTCCAGTTACGTCACTATATCAGGTCTCTCAACAGAAACAGTTTGAGAGTGTTTTGCGGGAGACAAGAGATTCCAGTTCACAGATTTTCTGTGGCAGACACTTGGCCACATCAGATAGCCACAACTTCCCCCTTGCAACACAAATACTATAAAGTTACAAATCGTTAGCTACAACACAGATCTGCAATCCTACCGAGTTTCTTTGTGCCGCCGTTCGCCTGGACCATGGCATTGGTGGGGTTGAGTCCGCAGCATCGCAGAAAGTCTCCGACCTTCGCGCCGTCCACCATGCCATCCCGACCATCCCAGAAGTCGAACAGGTCGAACACCTCTCGTACGTCTGCAGAACAAAACAACATGTGACGTCAGAGCGCGCTACATCGTGACGTCACGAGGCGCAAACAACACCTCGTGGTGCGTCTGCAGTACAAAACGCTGACAAATTAAAACATGTTCCTAAAACGCTCCTAAGTAAAACGGTGTTGAATAACTAGTCTGGAATAAGGGTTTTGCACGGCTCACTCCGGCTTACATTCTATTTCATGCTAACCTTGTTGTATCGCATGGAGAAGGATCATTATTTATTATGTCTGCCTATTTGCTGAACATTGATTCCAATAAACTTGAAAGAAAAACAGCGGTAGGTTGCATCTACCAGTTGAATCTACCAACAGACACCTTGGAACTAAATCATTGCTACCAAGAAGAACCGGACAGCAGGAAGAATAGAAGGAACTCTTCAAAACTGGGACCACAGATGTCGACTTCATGAATTACGATCCATTGTACACAGGGATCGAAAGCAACTCGTTAGACCCTGCAAAACAGGCGCTGTGTTCCAAATATAAAGGGCCTGTTTTCTTCCGTCCAGAGACCCAGAGATGCGTTGCTCCGCGGCGGCGTACGCTATATTATCTCGCGAGAGCAAGGGGAAGCGCTGGTAAACCCGGCAGTCGGAATGCGAGACATAATTAGAACAGCACGGTGGAAGCAGTACGCCAGGTCTTCGCCTACGAAAACAGGAGCCCCATAGCATTGGCAGTTAGGTTGGAGAGACCGCAAGGATATACAAGCAATGGCAGCAGAGATCTTGTAGAGCGAAGCCAACAGCGATAGATACCGAGAAAATATTGTAGTACAGACAGCGGCAGTTCGCTGTTACAGAAGAAGCATTATAAATGATATGAGCAGCAGCTATACACTGGCCAGCAAGGACATGGCAAGACATTAGCGAAGTTGCAACCGTTGGGCTAGGGGCTAGGTATCAGGCTACTAGACTTGCATCCAGTAGCTTTCACAGCCAGTATAATTATACAGTAGCAAGGTGGCAGCTGATGAGCAACGTGTAATAAAGAAACGAACTGCTGCTACATCAATCGAATCTTCACAATGTAGTTACTGTTCATTGGTGCTGATCGTTGCCATAACGGATTTATATCGTAGCTCTGCAATAAAGCTTGAAACAGTTTCTGGAGGTGCATGCATGCCATATCCAAGTTTAAGCTGGAGCAACGGTAGGCTATGACCGAAATAGTTCTTCAATAAAGAATACACCTAATAGTTACATGTAGGTGAAACAGATGCTGAAATTAATGACTGTTAGTCAGATTAAAGAAATCTCAAAACGCTGTATTTATATATTCTGCTATAGGCCTATTTGACGAATTAAGACTTCAATCCAGTTAATTAGCATCCAAATTTTGTGGATCAATCAATTTTCGTTCTTCGATGGGCTATATGAATTTCGCAATAAAAATGGATTCATGTGATTTTTAAATATTTCTATAACACACTAATCGGTATAAAGCGTAAGCCTCCATGTCAATGTGTAGCTCTCCCTTGATGAACACATCAGGCAACTAATCTTACTAATTATTTTTTACAAAAAAATATTTCATGAGATCATACCCTCAATATCGTTGGCACTGAGATCCGCCTGAAACAGCAAGAAAATGAAATATAATTGATTGTTTTTCTATTTTATTATATATAAAAATTACTTTTCACTGTGACTTAGCTAATTATATCAGTATCAAAAGCGCTATTAGATGATTTTTATTTATTCATTAACTATTCCTAATTAATTATTCATGCTAAAAGATAAACGGAATATTTTACGTATTGAATTAACCATTATTGAAAGACTTAACATTAAAGCAGGATTCTACATTTCTGTTAATTAACATAATAGTAATCTACAAAGTATCAAAAATGACTATCCAATGATAGTTAAACTGTTTGATGGATTGAAGGGCATAATTTAACATTGCACTATATTATTATCATCTTACTTATCAGATCTTTTTATGTTGGTTGAACTTATGGCAGTATATAAAAACTGTATGAATTACAGTTCAAAAGAAAAGTTATCAAGCTATTGTGTTCATTCCATGTTTCTAGTTCCGTATTTCCGTATTTCGTAATAATTAATGATTTGTGATGCGGCAAAAGTGTTCTTTCATATCCATGTCATATTCATATACAAGAATCATGAATAGATTAGGCGTGTAGCAGGCACTTAGTATAGTTGCAACACGCTACTGCTCTTTGGCTTTGAGAAGCTGTTCTCTGCATACAACTCAATACAATACAATGGCATAATACTTTACCATAAAATACAATACACTAGTTATTTATTAAATCAGCGATGTTATTTCACGTGAATAATTTTTACATCACGAAGAACAGTAGGCCAATACATGATTGAAAAGGGTTGTAAGATTTCACTTCGAGAACGCTAAAAAAAGAGACTGACTTACTGCTGTTACCAATTAATACTGTTTACTACTTCTGCATGTTGTTTTATAAACAGCATAAAATTAGTTGAAAGAAACAAAATTAGTTGAAAGAAACAAAATTAGTTGAAAGAAACAAAATTAGTTGAAAGAAACAAAATTAGTTGAAAGAAACTAAATTAGTTGAAAGAAACTAAATTAGTTGAAAGAAACTAAATTAGTTGAAAGAAACTAAATTAGTTGAAAGAAGCAGAATTAGCCTCAAAACAACTCAATGGCTATAGCTAATAGCCTATACGTCCTACATCATAGCCATGATTTAAACTTTTATTCTGTTTACTCTGTAACACAGGCCTACCAGCATTTCGATTAATAAGCTGGACAGGAATTTGTAATTCGTTCGGCTGCAGATCAGTCGCTGGAGTTTGTGCTGGAGTGGTTTACGTTCTTCATACTACCGCAGTCGCCGTTTTGTTTACATTGGATTTCTCCTCGTGACTCGGCGTTTACGTAGCAGGCAGCAGTAATAAACCCCAGCTTACGTTTCCTACACGGGCCCAGCCTCAAAACAATCCCGTGCGTATTAAACGATAGTTGCGATAGTGCATATTCAGCTTCATTTATGGTAAATGCCGTTAATAGACACAAATTGCAGCGGTTGCGAAGTAAGTTTATATGCAGAGCTGTATGTTGTTTAGCAAAAAGCTGTAAATGGTAAATTAGTGGATGCAAACAAAAATTAATGCAACCGTGGCTAATTCACCTTTATCCAGTAAGAAAACTTATAACCATACAAACGCAAAAATCAAGGTAAAAATCGAGCGTACAAAAAAATATGACCTCCATCAAACTTCCAGGGTCACAAAACTTGAAAATAAGGTCCTGATATCATGTATGTCTGTCGTCTATCATTCTTCTACCTGTCCCTTCTGCAACAAGTTCCATGAGTTCTCTCATTTCCCTTTATCCTTTGCAGAGCTATTGATGCCGACTCTGGCCACTGGGCTGATACAGTCGATGTAAGGATGTAACTAAAAGGAAGGATACTGGCTGATACTCTATGTCCATGCAACGAAGACCATGAATAATGGCTGCCGATATTGTTTCAAATGCAACAAAGAAAGTAGTTTGAATTCTTCCCACAGTGAATAGTAACCCTCAGGTGGGAAGGAAAAAGTTGCATCTCTATTAATGCCCGCTCCGAACCGAGAGTCTATCATTGGATGATTTGGCTGCGATTGGTTAACTCCTAGTCGGATATTTTAGTTAAAATGCACTTTTTGACTTTGCGATTTTGCGACTGCGTCTTTGCGACTTTGTGACTTTGCTTTGCAAAGCATCCACTCCAGCGTCCTCCTCGAGACACGCAGCGAGCCTCGACGAGTCTGTCTGGCATGGCGCTATTTTGAAGCCTTTTTCATTATTTTTCTTCACTATTCTGCAGCGAAACCAATGAGGTAATAAAAACTGTGTCAATAAATATAACCCAACAAACAAGAAACGAACTAACGTCTCCAACATAATCTCTTCATAGATCTCATAATCATAGTGGAAGCTGATTGATAACTCACAGTCATACAACGTTAATGCATGCTGATAGCATTGTGCTGTAAAAGGCATTGCAAATAAAAGGCTTCAAGCCTTGCAAGCCCCAGAGATACAACATGCTGTAAAAAATTGTGGATACAGCTATAGCAATGAAATCACTTAGGAACTGAGAAAAATATGAAAAGGGAAAAAGTATGAAAAATGCGCGTAAATCCATGTACAATATAATTTTGTTCTCAAATATCGCATATTGCGAACAGATAGTCAACTTTGAATTCTACAACACTAGGCCTGATGCAGTAGGCGTAGCTTAATGGAATAGGCTCAGCCTCATAGCCTGCTGAAGTCTTGTTCTGTAGTTCAGAAGTAAATTAGTCGTCTTCTTGCATGAAACATTTTTGACATTGAATAATAGTAGAACACAAGTAATAGGCTACAGGTAGCATGGTCGTGACAAGCACCTGTTTTAGTAGACCTACTTAGTGACATCAATGAGTGTTGATGGAGTAAGCTTCAGCCACTTCATATCATTTTTCACCCATTTATCATGAGTTGTCAACATCGAGCCTGCAATACACGCAATCAAGTATCCTTTTGCTAATCGGGGAAAAAAAATTGATTTGCATCCCAGAAATCCACGAGCAAGTTTTAAAAGGCGACTAAAGAAGGGGGAGCAGTTCCTTGCTTTGACACGATGCACTGAACCGGACTGGAATACTCGTTTGTTAATGCACCCGGTCGTTAAAAGTAACTTTCTAAAAGCACCCAGAATAAGGTATTCAATTAGAAGGGATCAATGGTAATAATTATACACTGACACACATCAGGTGACAACGTAGTCTAGACCGCTAAAGCCGCTAAAGAAAGATTTCATCTGAATAATTAAATATAATCCATCGTTCTCTCCAATTAACAATTGCTACAGCAGGGTCGCTCTAGCAGTTTGATTGAATTCAAGAGATTTCCTTTTGTGTCATGTCTTTAATGCATGTTAATCCCTCAATGCTGCTCAAACTATATTTATGTCAGGTGTAGCCCCGTTATTGACAAATAGTCATTATGCCATGGCTTATTGACAATTATTCACACGACGCTGAAATGTCGCGATGTCTAAACTCAAACACCAAAGTACTTCTGGAAGTTCGGCACGCAGTTGGGTCCCTGACTGGCTTTTTGACGCAACGTTTTGCAGGCCAGATGCCCTTCCTGATGCCCAACCTGCCCGATGATGTCAGCAGGGCAGGGCTGTTGGACACACTTTAATGTCATATCCGGGACACCATACAAGGAAACTAGCATATAGTAACCGCATTGCTACGCTACAGAGTACATCAAATTAAATCATCTCCCATAATATAAACATACCCATGAATGGATTCCAGCTAATGAAATTCGTACATTGTGAGTCAGCCACAGACTGCTGTGATTAGCTGCACACGTGTGAATCACAATCGAATAGCGCATGTTAAATGTTTACAAATGACAGAAATGAACTACATTGCAGCGTCATATAATATAGTTACCACACAACGCCAATTTTGAAATTTAACTTAACTAGCAACTACCCGTTGCCATAGCAACTTCTCTCAACACCCTACACCTCGCAGTGGCAGGCCCCGCCTAATAGACCCCTGCCTTATTATGCCCTGCGGCTATAGGCCGTGAAAAATAGGCAACGCATTTTTTTTGGCTAAAGAACTAATGCGACGTCCACTTCAGAGGAAGCAGGTCTAGGCCCTGAAAGTAGGCAACACAAATTTTTTGGGACAAAGAACTAATGCCACTTCAGAGGAAGCAGGCCTTAACCTCAAGCCTGCTGAAGTTGTAGGCCAAAGAACTCTCATTGCGTCCTTGATGTTGTG
>JAQIWG010004989.1:0-15191 GCA_034695025.1 Chamaedrilus cognettii | reverse complement strand
TAATATTTATGTTCCAAAAGTTGGGGGGGACGCGTCCCGTGGTCCCAATAGGTTGTTGCGGCCATGCATGTAGGCCTTTACGAGAACTACACGACGCGCTACGAAATGTAGCTATCAACAATCGACAGTGCCAGAGACGTTAGGCCTAAGGCATTGCTAGCTATGACTAACTGTAGAAAGCGGATCATGCATAAGCATAGGCATACGTAAGCTCGCGAAAGAAATTATTTTGTATATTAGAAAATAATTTAAAGCTCATAGATCAATTAAGTTAGACCTTCTTGTGATCCGATTAGAGCCTGCAAATTGTTCAATTGATTTAGATGAACGCCAGACTGGAGAGATTAATCATAACATCTACATGTATGATCGACACGCGCATTGTAAAACAGCAGGAGGCATTGGCTATTATTGCATGATGTAAACTAAGCTATTAAGCCTGCATGATACACAAATAATTATAGAGGTCTACTGGCGCAATGTATATGGAAGAACACTGTCAATTGAAGCAGCCGTAAGTGGGAACAATAGTCTTTCAGTCAGTCTGCATGATGTTGCAATCTGCAACCACAAGCAAAAAACGTGGGGTTCTATAGTCGTACTTTTGTTCCCACCTTTACCTTTACCTTTGCTTAGCAGACAATTTAACAGCAGCCCATAACTGCCATTCAGAGAAGCATTTTGTTTGGTCCATTTAAATTAATACACAACTTTCATAAATAATATTTCATTAAATAAAGATGACGTCATAAATTTCAAGCAAAATTATTTTTATCCACACTGCATTCAAATTAACAATGTTTTGTTTTATAATTTATAAACATTGCTTGTTTTTCGAATGGCAGTGAAGGGATGCTGAAAAATTCCGTTCCTCAGCAAGAACCTTGCTTAGCCCGGCGTAAAGGAACGTCTATAGAATCCACCCTTAAGCCTTCACAACAAGCAGTCAGACAGGCCTACAATATCGCGCATGTAAGCCTACTGGCAACCAAAAATAGAATTTCACATTGTTTTCGTTCAAGCATCAATTAGCATCTAACCAGGAAGCATGGTCGTTTTAATTGTGCAGGCCTATAAAGTATAATGAAGCATAAATTTCAAACCATAAATTTCAAACAGAATTCTTCTAGTTGACATCGGTAGGCTATTTAAATAATAATTTAGGAGCTGAAAATATTTAAATGCTGGAGGATGAGACATGTTTCACGCCAATCTTATGTCAAGAATTTAGAATTGTACGCTATTGTTATTTTTATTTTAAATAATCATTTAAAAATCATATAAAGGCCTGACAAAGAAATGAGAGGTTTAACCTCCAAATCCCCCGACAAATCAAGCTCTGAAAGTATACTGCCCATTGAGGTCGTAATTATAACCTTGTTATCAAAATTGTTATAGTATACAAATCAAGGATACCGCCACGAACCCTTGCATGAAGCCTGCTGACTGGCCATCAAGCTGTGAATGAAGGTTGCCGACTGAGTTCCTACTTCATCAGTGCTCCATTTATCGCCCAGTTGATTCCTGGACCACGAGCCGCCAGTCAGTGTGCTGCCCTCAGTGCCCTGGCTCAGCGCCTGATAGTACTGGCCCGTCTTGAAGTCATCAGTCGCGTTGTAGTACATGTAGGGGTCATTCCACGCTCTGGTATCTTGAAACAATAGCAACGTTTTGATGCATCCACAGCAATTCTTTTAAAGCCAGTTCTTCCAAGGCGCTTTGGTTAGAAGGTAAATCAAAACACGTGCCTATCTGACATATCAAGTACAAGGCAGTTAACTTGTCAGTAAATATTGTGAAAATAGCCTGTATGCTGCACTTTTACTAGCAAAGTGTCTTAACTTTTAACCGCCATATATACAAAACATCTCATGGCAATGGCATTGAATTATAATTTACGCAAATTTAGTATAATGCACGACGCTCTTGGAGTATTGTAGTAGGCCTATGATCGTTCATTACCGATGTCTCCGTGGTCCAATGACGCGATCGCACGCTGCTGCAAGGCGCAAAGCATCGATGGCACCAACACCGCGCTGGCTGTATCACTGTCGTTAAGCTTTAATCTTAATCGTGCCTCACTTTCCTTGCTTCCCTGACACTTTCTTATACCAAAATGATTTGTCTCCGAAGCGACATGAAAAGCGTACGATTCATGGGCAAAACCTGCGGGTCTAAGGGAGGAACGAGGCAGGTAGACACACGAGGATGTGGCTTCCAGTCGGGGCTGTCGATTTAATGTGATGCGAGTGAATGAGCTTGGTGCCTCGTGCTCCGCGGTGGTTTTGTGTACCTGCGTTTCAATAGCCAGTGACATGTACTCGGTCAGAAGTTGTTGAATCATGTGAACTGAACCTGAAATGAAAACAATTAGTAAGAAATTGATTCTAGACCGTGGTTAAAGTGAAAGGCAAAGAGCGGTTCTGAGCCGCTCTGAGCGGCTCTGAGCGTCTCTCTGCGGCTCTGAGCGGCTTAGAGCGGCTCAGCGCCGCTCTGCAGAGCGGCTCTGCAGAGTGGCTCTGAGCGGCTCTGTCATGCAGATCCCTTAACATGATCTATGCTAAATAAGTCAGCCTACTGTAAATGTCAATGATTCTGGTCCTTCGCTTACGGAACAGGATACTAATATTATTGAAAGTACCGGGTCTCAGATTTGAGGTGGCGGGTCCCACATTTGAGGTGGCGGGTCCCTAATATGAGGTGCCAGGTCTGAGACCCGGCGGGACCCGACCCACTTTAACCACTGATTCTAGAATTGATGAAGTCTAACGTTTTTCTAATATTATCTGCATAACATAATAGTCGCTTAGTGCTTATGATCATAATGATTCTTATAGTCACATAGTTCACTCTAGTCACATAGTTCATATAGTCACATAATTCTTATAGTCACCTATTGTATAGTTACATGTAGTTCTTATAGAACTCCACAGTGACATAACATACACAATGAATTAAGTTAAACTCATGGTTTGAAAAAACTAGACACTGCTTCGGGTGCAAAATGTTCAATGGAGGACGTGAAAATCATGATTATTAACAAGTTCGCTGGTCATTTAGTCAATGCATTAGCAACATGGCATAATTTTCATCCATCCATGTAAAGTGAGCCAACTTTTTGCAGTAAAGTGAGTGAATCAGCAAATTGGCTAAAGCAGCGAGGGATCTTTGTTCGAACCGAAGCTTGGAGCATTGGCGACGGTGAGCCAGTGGGACAGCTTGGCTCCCACAAACGACCAACTCAACATCAGACGCTGAGCCGCCCTAACGTCAAACTGTCGACCTCCATCTTGCTTCACATGCTGAAATATTGACACGAAATCACTAGATTAGCCAATAGAAAGGAATATGGCAGGCTATGATCAAGTTCTACGACCTACATGTACTTTAGTTCAATTTTGAAATGAATGATATAGCTAGAGCCCTTATTCGTCTGCTTACTGAAGACTTACATATTGGTCAGGCTCACTAAATCCTATCGTACAGTTCATTTGAAGCATTTCGATAGCTGACTCCGCGACTTCACTAAATAATTTTGTTTGAATTTGAAGAACAATTTCTATGTTTTAATGAGTCATTACAACTTGCTACCGTTCCTACTTTTAAGCCGCTAGAGCTAATTCTGGTTACACAAGGCTAATGCAAGCTATATGAATGATAGTTTAGCTTAAATATATGAAATAAAAACACTAATAAATTTAAATACGTAGGCTAGCTGACGTTTTACAGACAAAGCACGGCGTATAGGGAGGGACGCAGATGGAAGCCTCACGATGAACAGTTTCTGATGCAGGCTCGCGTCGAGCCAGTGAATAAACGCCTCAACGGTCGCCTCACGTCGCAGCAAGTCCAGAAACTCCTTCAAAACGGCGACAGCCTGAGACTCGGACTCTGTCTCCGCACTACTCCTCGTGTCAGAATTTGCATGTGTGCGGTGGTAGGAAGTCTGATGAAAAAGACTGAATTTTGCGTCGCGCAGTAACAGATTGAAATCCACAGAGTCCAAGTCAGAGGTCATCTGACGGACCACGTCAGCGTTGTAGAGCAGCGGTCGACACACCTATAAAGTTAAAAATGCTCGGGCCCTACGAAGAACCAGCAAAAAAGAAAAGATACGCAACGATAAAATTACGAAAAACTAAATTTTAAATTGAAACAGCGAAATTAATAAACATGTGAAACTAATGGAATAGAAATAATGTCTGTAAAATAGCAAAGCAACACTGCCAAAATTACTCTCATACTTTTCACCCACAGGAGTTTCAGATATAAACTCAGTGAACAGCATTAACATTAAGTAGCATTATGACTCGTTACAAAGTGGGCTTTAGCCTACATGTACCAGCAATGCTTGTCACAGAAAAAGCTCAGACCTGAGCAAGCTGAAGAAACGAAGCCTCACGCCTGAGAGAGCGAGTAAATCTCCTAGCCACAGAAAGTTTTCTCTCAACGAAAGATTTAGGAAAACAGCGAAGGCCTTCCATCAACCAACTATCCCATCGTCCCGCCAGTGACTGAATGTCGAAGAGCAATCTAGCGCATGGAACAATATTGGTCCATAAAGCAATGCCCATCTTCAAACTACAACTCAAATTTATCATGGATTGAAAAAATTAAATTTCTAAGAATCGCTACAGTCAATATAATTGAATAAATTTCATATGTTAGAAACCGAAAGCCAGTAATTTAGGTACTAATTAATTTATTGTTTTGTTTTGTTATTCTAATCTAAGCAGATACTAAAAGCAATAACGCCGTAGCGGGCTTGTTAAACGTGACTAGATCTTAGCAAAAATAAAAAAATAAAAAACGATAATATAAACTAACCGATCTGGCATTTCTTTCATTGTAACGGGAATTAGAACATCATTCAGGGTCTGAAACAGTAGCATAGGCTCACATAGAAATAGGCCTACAAGGATTTTAGATGAATAAAGCAGGCTAATTAATAGCGGAAACACACGGATTATAGGACAGACCAAAAAACTCGCTGGTCTCGTCTGAAAATAAATTCAACCATTGAAAAATTTTTCTCAATGTATTGAGAAGCTCAAGCGAGTCAGCGTACTTCTTCAACCCCCAAACAATTCATGATATTAATTTTTTTAAGTTTTTAAAAAGGACAGCATCGTCGTTTTCAATAAAAATTTACTTTACTATAGCACCGTTAAGAAGACATTATTTAAAGTGAAGAGGGATTACTGAAAAAACACAGACCGCACAGAGTTTGGAGTCACAGAGACAGATGAGATCTTGGCAGACATCGGATTGTGTCAGTAGCCGTAGATGACTCGGCAAATTACTCCAAAACTCAACAATAAACAAGCCAATCTGCAACGTCGTAGATCCAATTCTATTCAAAAATAAACTTCAAACTTCAGCTGTCAAATAGGCAGTGAAGTGAAATTTTGAAATTCTACAATTTAAAAAAAAATGGACTACAAATTAAGGAGCTACCAAACTTGCTTTAAGCTATCCGAAGTTAGATCCTTGTAACTTATGTGGTTACAATGACTAAATAGAAGCTAAAAACTGCAAAATTCTAAACAGATACAATACGGAACTAGCTTGTACATCATTATTATGAAAGAACGAGTTGATTCAATATAAAAAAAACTGTTCTAATTAATCAGTGGCATGTAAATTATAGAAGTTTACCTTATCATAGCATGAAATCATAGATGTATGTATGTATGTATGTATATTGCACTTTCAACGCACCAAGAATATGTCATGCAAACGGAGATGGAAAAACATCGCTTGCTTGAATCGTAGGTGCGAGAGAAGTGCAACAGACTACGTACAGAAAGCGGATTTGAAAAAATGAGTTTTAAGCCTGGATTTAAACCTGGATTAATTAAGATGCTTGAAAACCAATAGATGCTCAAGTTTTAGATAAATATGTAAGCTTGCTTACTTCATTAAAATATCCAGCTATGCAAGAGTCTAGCACGTTCACACAATGACTTCGATACAATTGATGCAACACCAGGAGCAAGTTTGCCTGCAAACAAACAGAGATATTTAACAAAATAGGAAATTCCCTAACTAGATCTAGAGGATTAAATCACCAACCATCTATGCTTCTAAAAATACTTTATTGAATTTATGGGCTCAATATTTGAATAGTGATGTAGGCCTGCACCTACATGCAGGTCCTTACATGGCTTATGCTGTAACAGAATCAAGAACATCAGAGTTTGTCAGACCTTCTTACAGTATATTGATCAATGGTTGATTCATGAATGTAGGCCTGCACAATAAACATAATCTTTGCATTAATACCTCATTGGTTTTGCTGCACTATAGTGAAGAAAAATGATTAAAGACGCTTCAAAAGAGAGTCATCTTGCTAATGCATTTTAACTAAAATATCAGACTAGGGGTTAATCTTGTACACTTCAAACACCTTTTTCACAAACTATATAAGCAAATCGCTAGAAATGCCTTCTAGAGATGACCCAGGGACGCAGAGTCACGAAGTCTCAAAGTCGCAAAGCTGCAAAGCGACTCTGCTGCAGAGTGATTTCGTAAAACCGCAAAGCCGCAAAGCGGCTTTCGCAAAGCCGAAAAGCCACAAAGCCGCAAAGCGCATGTTTACTCAAATATCCAACTAGGGGTTAAGATAGGCTATGAATAGGATTCTTGCCTTTTCTGGAGGAAGGTAGTCCAGTAGCAAGGAGCTGTGCAGCAAAGGGTAATCTGCTAACACGGTTCCATGTCTAGAACTCAAACTATACTTGTAGGTAAAGCCACCCTGAAATAAAAGTCTAGATATGAATAAATTATAAATAAATTAATAAATTATAAATAAATGAGTGGAAATGCTCCAATATTATATAATGAGGAAACTTTGCATTGGAGCGGCGCTGTTTTAATTCCAAATTAAACATTTTCACGCAGGTTGTTCATTTTCATCAAAGTAGTAGGGCCTGAAGCTCACGACAAAAGTCTATAGAATAGCCAATAAACCAATCCGATAACTCAGAGATGTTTTAAAACTGCTATTTGAACAATACAACGAACGTCATCATTTGAAACTTACTTCACAGCTGAAATTGCATCCTGAAAATCTGCAATCGAATAAAAAACAGTGAATTACAATGCATTGTATCCTAATTTGTTAGCGCTTCGATTAATTTAACAAGTTATTATGAAAACATTGCTTTTGCCTTTAAGCCATGTAGCCTTTAATGCTTAACTAGTCAACGCAATGATCTAGAGCTTTTATACAGTAAGATGTTAAGTTTGGCCTACTAATTTTTTATGTTCGACATTTTGCTACCTGGTAAGGCCTGCTCCTGTATTTCCTGCATAGTACTGGCTCGACTCGCGTACTCCAATTCCATAGTAGTGATACCTGCATGGCATCGACGTTAGGCCTAAGTGATGACCATAAAATAAAACAAATGTACAATGTTTAAAAGAACATAATAATTTTCTATGAACTTTCCAATTTTCTTAGATCAACACAACAACAATCGATTGAAAGCTATGCAGCAATAAACGCAACTGATAGTTCTGTCATAATCATGGACCATGTAAGTGTGCCTACGACGAAAAGGAGAAAGAAGAACTTTTAAAAAATCGTTTCAAAATGTGCTCTTACTTTGAATGCCCTCGTGTGCCAAGCCTCCTAGTGGTCAACATCGGAAATTTGTGATGTATCGTCTACACAATAGAAAACACTGTAGTAGGCCGACGATCAAACAATAATAATGAATTCATCAGAATAGGATCCTGCTGACTATTTAAGAACCAGGAGTTAATACCTCATTAATCTTGCTGCACTATAGTGAAGAAAAACGATGAAAGCAAATGCTTTAAAATAGCGCCATCTTTTCTAATGTATTTTAACTAAAATATCCAACTAGGGGTTGCAAAGTCGCAAAGTTGCAAAGCGCAAAATGCCTTTAGCTAAAATATCCAACTTGAGGTTAAAATGTGCGAAACAAAAATAGTCAAAAGGGTAACAGGGTTAAATCATTTTGACAGCCTCTTCAATTCAACACACAGTAGCTTCCATGACATGTATGTATAAGTCTAAGTACTGTTTTTGTCATTTTTATTTGTAACTTTACATTACATTGTAATTTTCGATTAGCCTAAGTAATGACACCAAACTGAATAGGCGATTCAGTCATCCTGAATTGATCACACAAAGCGTAGACCATGGGTCAGAAGTGTTCGGACAGTGTAGATCTGCTACAGAAGTGTTCGGACAGTGTAGGTCTGCTACAGAAGTCTAGAACAATGCAGGTTAATTACTTTTCCAAATGTAGCTGCACATGCTGGAGTAAGGCTGTGTTTTTTGCAAAAGTCCAGATACTGGCTGTAGAGCAAGTTTCTTGGCAAGCACACATCGTCGCATGGATAATAGTTCTCATCCAGCCTACAACAAACAATGTGGGGCATAGGCTGCATGTAGGGTACACGCGCGCAAAGCACAAAATAAAAAATATAAATAGACTCGTCAAAATGCAGAATTGCGGATAGAACGTAGATTATTATATTAGAAGCAAACGACGCAATTAGGGCCTAAGGTCGAGACATATATATTTTTATTCAATCCTACATGTATGTCGAATGTCGATGAAAAGTTGAGGCACAGGGCTTCCTGCTCCATAGCGATCATTAAGATACATGTAAGTCTAAATAGCAGTAGGCCTACAGGCAGCGTGAAAGTTTTCATAAAATTAGGTGGTCTGCATCATAGTACCGGGTATATAAAAATGTTCAATGGACCATAATGTAGTTAAAGCGCCGATCAACCATTTCAACGTTTGTTGAATCAACTGCTGTTTGTCGACGCCCGATGGCTGCAGCTCTGTGCCCGCAGTCAGTGTTGGTGCTGGAAACGAACAAAAATCTTCGTTCCTTTGTTCGGAGCGAGCGAAGTTGCGAGTTGTCTGCGCTCTGTCGGCCAGCGATGAAGATAACGATGTGAGGGGCGTTGAACACGACTGCTTCGGAGCGGTGTACGTGTCCATTCTCCAACATTCTCTCAGGCTGGCAGACTTCCAACACAATATTTTGTTAGTTGCATATAGCCAAATGAATCCAAATATAGCTAATGATCAAAACTACCAAAAATAGCATATTTTGATACGAAATACGTCATTTTTACACATTTTCATTTTTTACGTTTACATTTATTTATTTAGGCTACACATTTTTTAAGGATGATTTATTGTCCAGACGATGGTCCCTTTCAAAGTGTTATTATTTTATGTAAAAGGAACTGCAAGAATTATTAGCCCTGGCTATACAAGTACCCTACTCACAAAATACGCGAATGCGCTGATTCGTCTCTACAGTCTACACAAAATAATCATCCTGCGTGTACTTGTAGGAATTATTATATGCATAACATCCCTACCATTATTCGACGTGAGAGTTAAGCTAAGCGCGACTATGTAACCTATATTGCGATATTCTTGTAGGAGTCTTGAGAGCTTGAGAATCTTGGTTAACTGTTTACTATAGGCTACTGCGGACTGCAGAGTGCGCAGTCAGTGTGGCCAGTGCTGCCGCGGGACTCGGGACCACTAAGAGGTCCTCGACGAACGTCTTCCTCTCAGCAAACACGCGGTCGAGGGCTCGGAACACAGTGTCATTATGCCATGCAAGCCTGCTGGAGTTGATCGAAATTTTAGAAATGGGGTGCAATGTTGAAAAATCCAAGCATGGTATTGGTAGACGTACACTGTACTAGGCCTATAATAATGATTATTTATGAATCAGTGTTAGCCTATTTCGTAAGCTCCAACTACCTACTTTAACCTACTTTCGTGGTGACCACATCTCATAAAAAAAACTCATGTCACTTGTGTAGCATTCAATATTGAATTTAGTCAAAACACGGTGTTTTTTCAAGCTTTCTGGAGACCTATAGCTGATAGCCTATACCCAAATTTCTAATAATTTTTTCACTAAATATTGTCGCATTGTATTAGTGTGACTAATAGATTGTGTGCTCAATATAACAAAATTAACTGCAACACAAATGGAAAATTTAACGTTTATTTGTAAATTGCTGGGACGCAAAGCCCATGTAGCCTAGACGCAGGAGCATCTGCCAATTTTGTCCCCGTCCTGAAGCCTAATTCTCAGTTTCCCCGCAATGACAAGAGACACTGACTAACGACGCTTGCTCCACTTTAACCGCTGCACGCCGTCAGGACTCGAGTAGCCTGCAGCAGGTCTACTCGTACGCCTAGTCCTTGCCACCGCGGCCTTTCTCCTGCTAACGCAGTCGCTCGGCAAACGCAATATAGGTGAAGAAATAATTAAATCTTGGACAACTGCATCTCTGCATGTCGCCAGCCTAGAAAGAAGTGGAAGAATGAATTTGTGGCCTCTATACGACGTGTAAGCTCCATCGCGTGAAGCGTTACTAGTTCGGCACCTGTACGCTATCATGCAGTAGCGGTTCTATGGAGCTAGACCACATGGATGCCAAAAGTAGCCTATGCGCAAGGCGTCTTCAGTTGTAAGACTAAATCTTGGAATAATGTCGGCGTCTCCAGTTTTCTTGGATAGGTCAGACCAGAGTATATGGAGAATCTATATTCTAAATACTACGGGTCAGACAGATTAGAGGATAATGCTATTGGATATTCAATGACACTTATGGAGTTGATACGAACGAACCAAATAATAAACGAGTTCGTGCGGCCACCATTGATAGTTTGTTAGCAAACAAAACGATGACAAACAATTCTTCAGCATATTAATACTAAGAAAAATGATCTACTTGACAATAAGCCTCAATTATAGCAATATGTAGGCTATGTTAAATGATTTTCATTATATTAAGTAAAATTGAGCTAGCATCATTTTCATTATGTCACGGACAAAATGTAATCATTGTAACCATGTAATGTAGACACATTTAATGTAACCCATATTGCAACGCCATACAATGAACCTTATGTAACAGTGGCCTTGCGCACTGCAAGCAAAATACCTGCAAACAATGAAAAAATGCCATAAAATTATATTCCGAATAACTCTGAAATTGTAGATAATACGTATCCTGAACGGTCATTTTCAAATTTTTCGTTATTTTCTAGTAAAGTTTTCTAGTAGTGTAGATAAACACAATATCTCTATCTAGTATTTAGCATGTGTAACAAAAGAGCAAATCAAAGTCAGCGATGTTACAATCAAATCAAAATTCCCTTTGTAAACTCTTTGGTCCATGGCATCGAGGATGTTTCAGAACCAAATATTGAACATCAACAATGCTTCACTTACGTTCGTAGCCAACTTCAAAAATAGGCTTAAGACGTTCATTTAACTATTGATGCATTGAATGAATCACTCGTCGCAATCAAAACACGATGACAAGCGACATCATCACCACTCAACTGGGCCAGTGAATCCTATTAGGTTATCCGTGAGGTTATCCTATACGACTTGACGCTCATTTCGCCGATGCATTGCGCGTGCTATTGCTAGCGTCAAGGAGTTCTGTCACGCATCTCTTGGTCAAGTAGCACAGGACAACCAAGAATGACGCAGAAATAGGTCCATGCAAAATGGCATGCGAGCGTTAGAGTCAGGGAGGGGCAACTTGAGGAAACGTGCCGTGCAACGCACCGTGACCGGCACTGCCGACGTTTGGACCGAGCATCAGCTGCAAGCAAGCAACAGCTTAATAATTACATAGAAATCAAAGACAAACGTGATGTAAGATCGATACAAAATAACAATATAATAACAAAATGATCGACACATGGATTGATGCCTGATTGTCGAAATTTGCAAGGCCCCAAGATTGTGGTAAATTTTTAAAATTCTTTCACTTAATCCATCAACAAAGACTGTGATGGCGAGAAGAAAGAAAAACTGGCTTGGACATGTAATGAGAGAAGAGGCATTGTTGAGACATGACGGAGGGAAAAATGGAGTGGAAGAGAGGACCAGGAAGGCCACGCATCGGGATGATAGAAAACCTGATCGAGAAAGAATCGTATGCAGACATGAAGAGAAGGGTCAAAGATCAGCTAGGGTGGAAGGTCTAGACACCAAAGACCTGCCATGCGGCAGAATGCTGAAGAATCCATCAATTTAATAGGCCTACTTTTTAATCTGGCTATACAGCGGTTAATATAGAAGAACTTATTACATACAATTTTACATTAAATACTATAGTCTATCATTTATTTGACATAATTGACAACTTGTCTCTGTTGCTGCTGCTGCTGCTCCTCGATCTGCGTCCGCTCGCTCTCAAACATGACCGGCAGGGCGAGGATGGTCGCCGACGAGGCCGCGACCCACAGGCTGACCCGCCCCGCATGTACGAGCCACTTGCCCCCCGTCCATGTCCAACTGATCACCGAGCACGCAGACTTGCGCACCGACTCCGGCAGCATCTCTGTCAGGCCCATCAGGCGCTCGGCTATCGTCTCGTCCTGCAATGTTGTTCAAATAAACTGCACGATGAAAATTACTTGCAAGATGCAAGAGAGTTCCAATTTCTATTTTTGATAATTGCAACAACAAAACGTAGGGATAGGTTAAGCCCATTTTACCGCTAGGCCCACTGCACTGCAATCAAAACATAATGAAACAACTTATGATACCTACGTCAATGTCCAGCCTAAACATAGTGGATACGGTATGTCACAAACTAATAACAATAATGTTAAATACAACTAATGCACTAGCCTATAGTTATTAACAGCGATATTAACATAGACAACAACTAATCCTAACGGTAAGTATCCAAAAGAACCTCATCGTCGTAGTCTCCGTCTTCGTCGTCATCGTCTGCGGCGTGCAGCTGCCCCCGGCCGCTCAGGGAGGCCATCATGCGCCGAGCGGCGTTATGATCCTCCATCTCCTCGCTTCGCTCCTTCTCCTCCGCAAGCTTCTGCTCGTCGTCACTCATTTTTCACCCCCTTAAATCTTCGAAATGCTAAAAAAAATATCAGATTTACACCTAACTTAGGAAAAAAATGGTTATTTTCCAGCAAAGTAACATTTATCCTTGAAAGCTCGTGTAACTACTTGAGAGCAAGGACGTTTTGCAAATATTCAAACGGTGTTTATATTTCTTCGCCTTACACAAAAGTCGTCAAATTCCTAAGCAAATTGCAATATTTTTATTCAAATTAAGATATTATTATTAGAACACATTTTCTACATATTGAGGACTAAGATATGCTGTCATTATTTTCTTCTAAAGTCAAATCTCTCAATTTATATCAGACTAATTTCGTTATTTTTTAGTGTAGAAAGTAATGATTATCAAGTGTTTCATTTTTTTATCACTTCTTCTTTCCATATCTCAAATTTTATGATAACTAGGCCTTCTAACAACAATAGTTTCAAATTCAATGTCATGAATTTGCCATAAGCGTCGCTGAAGATATTTTAAAATTGAGTCTTTTGAATTTGTCCCAAAACTAAAGGATATTAATATCAAGTAGTTTCTTTCTGTCATAATTATTGAATTCGGACCTCAATATTATAATGACGTGAACCTTCATAGTAACTTCTTCTTTATAATAGGAGTTAGATATGAATATGAGTTTCATACTGCACAGTTAGAGCGACAAAGGTCATCAGCATAATAATCATAAATATAATTTATTCGTATAATGAATAAATTTGTTGTTAGTCTTCGTCTAGTACAGTAAGTTACTGTGATAGCTTTTTAGAATCCATACCACACATTTTATTCAACAATGATAGCCTTATTATGGCCCCTGACTTGCCATGAAATTTAACAAAGTCAAAAATTATGAGAATGATGCAAAACAATACAATAGCAATAGCCTAGGCCAAATTACTTATTGCGAAATCAAACCATTTATAATTGTAAAATTTAAGCATTAATTGCAACTAGATTTGAAAGCTGTGAGGTGCAACAATGTTTTTGACCTTGCGGGCTAGTAACTATGTAACAAAGAGTACAAAATCTTTAACTATAAAATAGTATGTCTAACAAAACTGTATTATGCATTGTAAATGTTAATAAATATTATGCATTATAACAGAAGCTTATAGCTTAAAAAAAAAGCTTATCAAATAGTTGGCACTGAAGGCCTTTAACATCTATAATTAAATAAATAGCTCAATTTTCTAATATAATTTTTATAGTGTCACAGGTCAGCATTGAGAATGAGTTTCAATCTGATATATATGTATATCTACTGCAATTTTTAAAACGTCTTTCAATACAGTATAGATTTTAACAGAAATTTCAATAAATTTGTGCTCAGAAAAGGCCATGTTTCACATTATCTTAAAGCCGACAATTATCTTAAATGCTTAGATTGGAAACACTGCAAAATGACTACGCCTACTGGTTTAAATTACCCTGGTAAAATAACTTTCACCAGATATCCGCGAAATATCCGCGGCCTGCACAAGAAAGTGCTCTATGTTAGAAACCATGACAATTTTTCAAGGCATTTACATCCTTTTGCGCTGCTCTCCGATTAATGCAAATAATGACACTAGAACATGTCAGATGGATTTAAGTAATAAAGTAGTTTCAGGCAGCGCACAAGCGTGCAGTGATATAAATAAACATGAGATGCGTTAGTAAGCTCTAAACCCTAGGACCCTTTGGCAAATGTATGCAGCGGACAAAATACAACGTACAAAATCAACAGCAAAACGTTTAATTGTTTCCACTACAAAAATCAACTCACAAAATTCGGCAAAGCGATGGCAAAAATGTTGAACTCCTTGTTAGAACTCGCGCGTTGACTACAGAATGGTGCACCACGAGTCATCCCTAGCCTGCGGCGCAGGGGGTGGTGTGGGGCGGGGGCTCTGCTGCGCAGACGCATACGTCGAACTCGCCGATCTCGTCGAATATTCTCTCGCAGCAAACACGGGCGTTGGTCTTTCGTGCGCCATCGGAGAACTACGCATGGAGTCAGTGTAGTCGTACGCGTAGCGAGTAGATCGCGGAAGCTGTTCTCGCTTCCACTGGTTGTAGATGTTGTCGAGGCGATCCGACAGCTTGTTGCCGTACGGACGCTTGCAATCCTGACGGATCATCACGCTCGTCCCGTTGTTTGTCGTCGTTCTCATCTTGTCGAACTGAGCAGCATCACCACATGCATTACATTATTACGTGTTACATGTATTACATTATTACGTGTTACATGTATTACATTATTACGTGTTACATGTATTACATTATTACGTGTTACATGTATTAC
>JAQIWG010004988.1:0-15192 GCA_034695025.1 Chamaedrilus cognettii | reverse complement strand
GCCGACTTGCGTAGTGTTGCTGTGTACGAATGTAAGCCTCGACTTGCAGTGTTGCTGTGTACGAATGTAAGCCGACTAGCAAGTCGGCTTACATTCGTGTTGTGTTACATTGTGTTGCTGTGTACGAATGGTTTAAAAGACATCAGAATAATACTTTCCCTAATAAAGCATTTTTTAGATTTGGCTGAAACCTTCTGACCGAATCGCATCCGATCAGCATGTATATGCCTGTCCAGGTGTGTAAGCCTTAACTGGTCTTTTAGTGTGCATTCGTGAAGATTCATCTATGCCTGATAGTCGTTCTCTAGTACATATTTTAGGGTATGTGTAGATAATAAAAAAGAAATGCTAACTTTAGCTGGAAGCCAAATTCAAACGCATAAACACACAAATCTAGTCCTTTGCCCTTTTCAAATGTAATTTAGACACTGACAGAAGTATGCTTATCTTTGAAGTTTATTATTTCATCTCTAGAACATCTCTAGAACTGATGTCACTACAAGCGCTTCCTTTCAAGTTATTATTTTTCAACCTTTCAAGCAAATATTCCAAATTTCAAGCGTATTGATAGAAACCAAAACCACTCGGGCAACGAATCCAAATCTCAGGAAACCAAAGATTTGTAGGAAAAAATGTCTGCACATATATTTAGCAAATATACAATCAACTTAAAACAATAAGTCTTGTGACTATCGTCACGCGCCCTAAAAAACAATTGTGCGGTGAAATTAATTTCATGCCCGCCTTGTTTTTCTGTAGTTTATCCTATCGCCTGCGCTGATCTATACTGCTTGAACAATCCTCCTCAAAGCGTGTATTTTGTATTATCTGTGACACTATGCGCTTGTCGCTAGTATACAAGACAAGCGCGCGGCGAGGCGTGCTCTCGACCACCGGTCATTCTACGAACTACGTCCTCAGCATAGACCTGCCCACGGACCGTCCCCCCGACCACTGGGTCAACCGAGGAGTAGCACTACTCTGCCAACTCGACGACTGAACCACGCTCTTTTTGGAATTTTGTTACCTTCCAATGCTGAGTATGAACTTAAACTATTGGCGTGAAAAGTAACATCTTAGAAAATAGAACCAAAAGGCAACAATTTTTCCGTTGACACAAGCGATTTTATTTGATTTCTGTTGGCATTTGATTGTTAGGCTGTATGGTTGTAAAGAATATTGTGCAAAGTGGTTAAATTTCATGTTCTGATGAATTCCATGTCAACTGGAACAGTGTTCTTCTTAGCACCAGTTGTTCAATCGAGTGTTATATGAATGATCTCAGATCTCAATTAAATCCGCCAATGATGGCGCTTTGAAATCATATCTGAGACGATCTGTAGGCGATCTGATTGGATCGTGATGTCATTTTTGTTTTGTGGCTTTTCAAAACAAATAACACTCTGCTGAACAACTGGCCCCGAGTTTTGTTGCTTGAATCCTTAATCCGTTGGAATGAGATATTTTATTCTTATTTCTGGGCCACTTTTGATTATGACTGTGTGCTATTGCAGAGGACATCGAGTGAAGTGGCCAAATTCCATATCGTGATCGAATACAGCTCATATTTGCGATCTATGAGCTATGAAAAAAAAAAAAAAAATCAAGGTTTAAATTTTTTGTTATAGGCCTAGTTTTATCAAATTGTATATTGGAATAAGGGTATTGCCACCGTATCAGTTATTGATATATCGTACACAGTATTGTTAGGCCGTTAATTAACAAAGGCCGTATTATCAGGGAATATGCGTATGCTTTCAACTGTTTTCAGCAATTTTTTTCCGCTCTCCCGTTTTTAATATTTTGTCCAGCGCATGAATTAGCTTTACTTCGCGTGTATTTTATGGCTTGCGCACAAAAAACCGCTGCTCTAAGTAGTGCAGCTGTAAGCAAATCGAAAGCAGTACCGAAGGCCTGTTGCTCTAGCCATAAGATCGTAGGTTTCCGCATAATCTTTTTAATATGGTTTATATATTGGCAAACTGTGATAAACGCAATGACTTGAAACTATACTAGTAGGATTGGATCCATGAACGACTATAATTTTGTAATCTTTGATTTTGTAATCAATATTTATTTTTAGTTTTTAAACGCTATAATGCATTGATAAGGAGTAATATTTATTAGCCAGTTGACTTCTGAATTCGTTTGATTAATTTTATTGACTTATAAACAGCGCACATGTTTAAGTGATGCTTGCTCATATTTAATTATTTATACATGTATATATCAGAATTTATATTTTTATAAGAGGATGGATAAAAACCATGATACGAACATTGGCAGTGATATTTTGTATAATATTTCATCAAAATTCAATATTTGTTCTGCACAGTACACATCAATGGCGGCAGACAATACATGAAGATATTTGCTATAAGCATACCTGCACATCAAAAATACAAAGCAGTAGGTTAAAATAGCCAATTACTTATTTTTCATGTTATCAATTGATTAGTCCAGTCTAATTGAAGACTACTTGGTAGTATGTTTTTTATTACAACGTTTCATCGGCTGTTCTTGTAATACACTATCCCTAAAGGATCAATCGTCCTAGACAAGGATCAATCGTCCTAGACAAGGATCAATCGTCCTAGACAAGGATCAATCGTCCTAGACAAGGGATCAATCGTCCTAGACAAAGATCAATCGTCCTAGACAAGGATCAATCGTTCTAGACAAGGATCAAATTTTAAAATTTCTTATGCTCTGTTGATTTCAAGTTGCTATAACAAATACAGAATGTCTAATACAGTGACGGCTAGTCCATACAACACATAGTCACAGTAGGTGACGTTAACAGTTACTCTGAATCAAAATTCATAACCGTTTATATATATTTAGTCTCAATTTACCTTAGATATCGCAAAGAAATAATCATCGAATTTGGAAGTGGCCAAAAGATCTTATCATATCTTTTGTTTACTTGCCTAAAATAAGAGCACACGCAGATCACTAAAAACAAGAAAATACTAAGTAGCTACTAATTCTATTTTATAACAAGAAAAATTTAAACAAACATAACTTTGATTTAAAGAGCATTGGATTACTCCTTTTGAAGAAAACTAAAGATCATAGAATGCGTTAGACCTACCAGGCGGGCATTGGGCTATTAAAATGTTTAACAACCTACAAAAAGTATGGTAGTTATAACTGTGTTTTACTTCTTTGATTTATTTAATACTTGATTTTTTTTTACCGCAATGTAAATCTTCATGCCATACGGCCAGGCAATCAAAAATGAATCAAACTTGAACATGATTCAACAGATTATAAAAATAGATACTCAACGAAAGATGCTGTAATTAAAAAACAATTGGAAGTGCAATTAATAATCATATTTTCAACATTTTACAATGACAGTTCAATTATGATTTTAAAGCATATACATAAACAGGACAACGTTTGAAATAAAGTACATAATGTCAGTTTTTTACCCCAGAGAAAATTCAAGAATCAAAATCGTCAATTTCCTTAATGCTGACTTCATAAGCTCTTTTAAGTGCGACAGGCAACAGTAGACTAGCCGAGACATAATTATTTTATCTCTCTATTTTAGAGCATCTGGTACTGTCACTAGGCTACCTGTTTCATCTAAATTTATTGACAGTTTCTGTTAGGCCTAAATGTACACAACCTGCAAAAACTGAAGTAAATTTAACGTTTTATGGTAAGAAATCGACGATTTTGGTCCGTCAACTTTCTCAGTGTATTGCACCAACGTTATTGAGACATTTTTATAAGCAGTACAATGGAATTGTTTCTAATTTAGTCCTTCTTTCTAATGGTGAAATTATTTTTTAAATCAATCAATATTTGACAAAGTAACAGCCATGAGTTTAACGCCTCTTTTTTGGGCTCACTGTGTATACGTCAGAATCTATATTTTTATAAGTTGGGCTGAAATAAACCATGCCATAAACTATGGTAGTGATTGATTCACAGTATATTTCATCAGAATGCAATATTTAGTCTGTGCAGTATACATCAATGGAGGCAGACAATTCACAAAGATAATAATTATTCACTATAATCATGCATGCAGATCTAAATAACAAATACATGTCTAAGAGGCTACTTGTTTGTATGCTTTTTATTTCAACATTTCATTGGTGGATCAGCCAGTAAACAGTCACAAAATGATCACTGGTTCTAGACGAAAAGCAAATTTAAAACTTCGTTAAGTTGTGTGTATTTCAATTTGCTAACAAATTAGCAAAAATCTTATACATGTACGTATCCACAGTGATGTTAAACTCGGCGTATAAATTCATCAACCTTCTACAAACATAATTTATTCTTCGTAGACTTTAGAATTCACTGATCATCGAAGAATTTCTGAATGGCTATCTTCTCAGCTCTTTTGTTTAAATCCGCTAAAATAGGACACAATACTTCTTCTTCAACTTCTCTACTGCACTCCACCCTAATGGATGATTATTTATTCCATAGCTGTAAGATCTTTAAAAAAGCAAAAATACTGAGCTGCCATGAAATCAGTTCATTTCACAACAAGATAAATTTGAACAACAATTCAGGTGTACCTCTAACAAACATTACCTCAATTAAAGAGCATCGAATTGCTCTTAGTTCATCACTGCATGCCGTATTTCATTGTATATCTAATATCTGCCTTATGTAGTTAACAACACATATTTCTTAAATTCTTGTGATAGACACTCGTGTGCAGATCGTGTGCAGAACCGTTACACGTCTCAATGACCAACAGAACTGTACTGGACCACGCAAGTCAAAATCGCTTAACTATGCTTAGTTGCTTACCACGCAAGTCAAAATTGCACAACCAAGGTGGACCAAGTTTTTGTTTCTTAAGTTCAACTGCAGTACGTTCTACTCAAGCTACATGGCAGTAGAACTGAAGATTTAACTAGAGCGGGTAGCTGAAGATTTAAATAGAGCGCGTTCAGCAGTTCTGTCTATCGTAGATATCCTTGATGATGCTGAGACTGTCGGCATACTGCATCTCGTTCAGTCTCGCTGCGTTCTTCCACCTGCGCCACAGCACAGCCACGTAACCATCAGTTTCAAAGTCATAACTTACGAAAATACTTCGGCACTTTGAAAATACCAAAATTTCTCAGAATGACTCGTCAATTGAATGTCAAAATGACACGATTACGACAAGTCTAAATTACGACTCTATCGTTTATCGCAGCTAATATTTTATTAACTACATATAAACATCATAAAAAGACATAATAGTAAAAACCCATAAAACAAGAAGCAATGATGTGTTGTCTAATGTTGTGTGAATAAAAGATACGTGTTGAACTAAAATCTTACAAAAAAGTTACAGCGTCAATCAAGTAATCAACAACCTGCAGTAAAAAATAAACAAAAGAAGAGACTAACTTTTGTCGGACTTGTTTCCAGCGCAGCATGTGGTTGATCAGCAAAGTTTCGGAGTCCGGTAGATTATTCTGATCCTGCCCAACATATAAATACATCAATTGTCATAAAAAGGTATAATTCTATATATAGTTAACAGTGCTAACATTAGCAGCGAACACTCACAATAAACACACACATATATAAAAATCCTACATACATTTTAAAGCAGGTGGTCAAAAAATTGAAAAGCAGCCAGTAGCAAATGGTCATAGTTGTGAAAAAGCGTACACAAATTAAAATGTATACAAAAAGCTTACTTCAATATAGTTTTCTAAACGGTGAAAGAATCAAATAAAAGAAGAATAACAAAATAAGAAGAGAGAAGCACTTACGGCATAGATGTCGAGGGGTTCATCTGCAGGAGGGAGGGGGGAGGGGACACGCAGATCTACGTAATGGTCCTCCTCCTGTTTGATGGCCACCGGGGGGGGCAGCTCAAACACAGAACCCACCTCCCTCTGCAGCCAATCACAGAGCGCTATGAGGCATATTTAATTAATAATGCAGGTCAACTTTCGCTCGCTCTCTCTCTGCAAAAACATGATAGATTTTATGCATGTAGCCAACGTAGGTCAAACTCTTTTCTTTTTTGTAACATGGAACACAATCATTGACTTACATGTTTGCCCTATGAAAACAACAGGCCCAGTTCATTTAAACACAGAATTATTTGAACATGAATACATTTCAATTTAATCTACAACAATTACCAAAAACAGTTGAGTTTAATCTTAAAATTATTTTAACACTGAACCAATGGAATGGAAAGATACCTGCAACTAATCAATGCTAATCATCGGAAAATCCAGTACCAGTAGAGAACATATTTTCTTTTGCAACTTATGATAGAAAAGATTAGTATCATACAGATTACAGACATCTATTTAATACCGATACCCGATACACAAAATATAACTAAAACACAAGCAAATAAACATAGAATATAAAAACACGAAAAATAGTCAGTTTTTACAGCCCATGCTGGCAAATGCACAACACTTTATCATCGATTCTCGACCAATGGCGACCTACAACTCTATGGTACTACTACGGTACTACGATGCACGTCAATACGATACCTCTTGGTCGGCTTTCTCCGGTGACTCAGTGGGGGGAGGTCTAGTGGTGCCATGTGGCTCGTTGCGTATCCAGGCGCGACAGACTGGGTAGAGGGGTGTGTCCTCACTGTACAGCGCAAGGTCTACGCTCCGGTCAAACAGCTTCATCACGTAGGAATCTGCAGCAACAATAGCACATAGACAATACACATACAGCGACAATAGCACAATGGACACAAGCAATCAGCAGCAACCATTCTGAAACGAACAGACGCAATGAAAAACAAATGCAGATCTAATTAAATGGCTATGGATAGTAGCGAAAAATATCGTGACACTTCAGCAGCAATCATAGTCGTTCACATCATCACTGGTTGTAAAGTAAACAAGTTATCACATGAAAGATATCATAGAGGCAAAAGTCCCAGAGGATCAAGCAGTAAGTCCGCTATGCTCTGTCCTGCATTTCATTAGTGCAATGAAAATTAAAAACGTTTAAGTCCTAGTTAATATGATGAGCTCAACCAGGAACAAAAAGGCATGTGTTCCTAACCATATCTAAAATTGAAGACAATACAATGAACTTTAATAAACCCTTTGTTGTCATTCACTCACGGTGGTACTGGCCGTACTCCATGGAGTAGTCGTCCTTGCCAACCTTTCGTTTTCTACTTGACTTGCCCGCCCTCGGCGATCGTTTGGTCGGAGTGCTCAGCGGTGAATAACTGAAGACAAGCAAGCACTTATGCACATGCGAGATAACTGGAGACAAGCAAGCACTTATGTGCATACGAAATATATACTACATAGATCTGTCGAGTGTTGACTACTGAACACGCATATTGCCATTACACATTACCATATATACCGCACTATATTCACGCATTACCTCTCGATGCTACTGCAAAAACTCAGCAGCATAACTATATAAAGTACATAATATGCACGTAAATATGATTTACAGTGTTGCACTTGTAAAGAGAATAATTATTTGCCTATTAAGTATGTCTAAGCGCGATATCCATTATATGTAAATGGCACGTCTAACAAACAGGGCGTACAGTGACATTATCATTACTAAGGATGTTGCTCGGCTCACAAACTGTGGCTAAGGGATCATGAAATGTTACAATAAATAACCGACTGTAACTTTGCACTGCGTAACGTTGAAAGTACTCAAAGAGAATGCACACGTATCTTTTAAAGCCGAAGCAAATTCACTACGCGTTAATAAAGTACTCACTCTTCCACTTCCACGTCTGTGTCGGGCTTCAGATAGAGCTCCTTCTCCGGAGTAGCACTGAAACCAGCATAAAATCGATCAAAACATTTACCACCGATTGAAAACCATCATTACATAAAAAAATACAAATATGCCTATCGCAGCTTGTGACACAATAAATCTGACAATACTGCACTATATCAAATTAAATACTTCTCACTAATTTACGATGAAAAAAATAGAACATGACGTTCGCAAAATAGTTCGATCGTCCGTTATTACAACACAACGGGCTTTAGCGAACAAATAGGACCATCAAAATGAATTATTGCTTAATTTTATCTTCAGCGCAATATACCGGTAATGCACCAAATCCGAACGGCAATTTTAAAAGCGAAACCGACCCACCGATCATCCTTCTGCTCCACAAGAGTCTGCAACACTCCGTCGAGCTTGCTTCGCGCCGAGTTCACCTCTGCAACCTCCTCTGTACAATAAATCACAAAGATAACTAATATCGAACGGTTGTCCTCTACGACACTCACCAATGATAGAGACGCGTGAGACCTTAAATTAACTACCAACTACACGCAAACACAGGTAGCGGACAACATGCAACCCGCTGCGCAGATAGGAAAGTTACCATCGATGAGTCTGTAAAGGCTGACCCCTCGACCGTTTCATAACACCTAATTCAGGTCCTGTGGGACACCGGAGCAAGGAGGCGTAAGTCTACCGGTATCAAATAGCACGATGACCTGGTTACTGATCGGTACCATTATTAAACTGATGATAAAATGTGTGTCGGAAATCAACTTTTCCTGTATTGAGAAATTTCAGAGAACAGCTGGTTTATGATTCGTAAAACTAAAATAATGTTCATTTTGTGGTGGGGGGTTTGTAGTTCAAGGACCGTGTGTAGTAACGAAGACTATTAGTCCAGTCTGCGCGGAGGGCCACGCACAGAACCGCTCCCATCTCTTTAGTCGCCTTTTACGACTCGCCCGGGGAGCTCTGGGCTGTTAATTTTGTTTCATAGGCCTAATAAAAATTAGGCTTAAGCTTACCTTTAATGCGAAAATTCTTTGACATTTTTTTGTTTTTTCGCGTTCACAAAAATTACTACTTCCGGTGGCCGGTGCCCGTTCATTAATTCTAGCGGTGTTTTTTTATTTTTAGGCCTACAACAATAACAACGGTACTATCGCAAAAAATAATGGGGTATCACGGTCTCAAGGTCTTGAAATGAATCCCACGCAAGAACTAATAATTGGAATCGTAGGGCCTATCAGACATTTACTGTTTAAAATTGTTTCCTTTGTCTTTCTCTTGTATATGCCGCTATTTGCGCCATATTATGCTTAATAGTACTTCTGCAACAAAGTCATAGCCTCATAATGATAAGGGACTCGAAGTTCAAAACCAAAAATTTGTCTTTGTTAATTGATTGAAATTCTCCTTAACTTTTCCACATTATTATGGATGACTGTGCAGGTTTTGCTAAGCCAATACAGTGTCGGATTTCCTATGCTGTTACGTACCTAGCCCGCATTTTCATGCTTGGACGAGTTCATAATCTCGTATAGGTCTCGTGCTGGGCCTATGGGCCTATTCTATAGCCTGCATGCACCTGTATCGAACAATGGGAGGACTATGCATGGAATACAGTCGTAGAGGTCTTGTTATTAACAGTTATATTATACAGATCAGTGAATGCAATACGGTAGCCGGCTAGCGTTATGTTGTAGGCATAGTCTTTGAAAATTAAGCAAAGAACAACTGGATCTATATGTAAGCTACCACATAATGGTCTCGTCAGCAGCTGCCTTTTGAACGCTAAACAATTATTAAGAATGTTTTCACGAATCACCGTCAAGACTGCTGGAGTTACAGTATGCGTCCAGTTATCTACGGGCTGAAGGCTTAGGACAACAATGTCCAGCTAGCCTAAGCATAGGCCTCATGCTTGTAAACAAACTACACGTATCATTGCAGGCCTGCGGACGGACAGCATCTACAACACAGTGTTCGTTTGTAATGCGGAATACACGGGCAAGACCTCGTCCTCTTATTTTATTCGTCTTGCTCGCAGCGTGCAGCTTCGTCTTGTTTCTGTTAGCGCACAGCAACGAAACGGTTAGCAGCGCCACACTGGCAACCAATTTCAACCCTAGGCCTACACCCCGACAAGAAACAATTGCATTCCATGCAAGATTTGTGGAACGAACCGACAATTTTTCAAAGATTCACGCAAATGATGGTGGTGTGATGGTAGTTCAGAATGACGCTGATTTGCTGAAGCGCGGTACCGCATTGGACACCGGCGACACTTCACGTGCAGAGAGATCTGAGAGAGAACCTGTCGCTTCAAGACATTATTCCCCTATAACAAAATTACTCGCACCGCAGTCCGTTGACGCTGCACATCACACGATTATGCAACAAGAGAAAGTCGCGAGTTCAGACAATTTACAGACGGATGTAGACCTCTCTGTAGAAGAGCAACACGCTGCTTCTGCGAGACGCCGTTTAGTGGACGCTAAGCGCGATGCTCGCGGAGTGTCGCTACAGATACTTGGCAAAATAAACGAAGAAGCGTCGAGAGAACATTCTAGAAATCAAAGAACTACACGGCGTCCTAGGCCACAACTGAGGCGGAGACCAACGCCCGGTCCAAATCGCCCCTGCCCGGCTGAGTACAGGCTAAAGGACGAGGATGACGCGTGGTTCTTAAAGAATGTTACTCAACGATCTCCGCTGCAGAGCCAGTCACAAGATGGAGACGAGTTAGGAGAGATTCTGATACTGTCGCCGATATCAAACTCTGAAGAGTATCTGCAGAGGTAAATTATGTGATGTTTTATCATGCTCGATATTTTAGATAATAAGTAAAGTATGCTTGATATTTTTGATTGTCACTGTTCAGCTGTTGATCATTCTGTGAGCACTGTAATAATGATCTAGCGTCTTTCAATGCAAAGGCCAACAACCGAAATGTGTCGTAATTTACAATAAAATTTGTGGCGCTTTGTGTGGCGGGGAGTTAGCCTCTTTTCATGACTAAATTACTGCAGAAATTGTCAAAAATTAGACCCTCTGACAAAACAATGCCTCTATTCATGAAAAAATGACTAAAAATTAAAAAATTAAATCCGCTGGAAAAAATGCATCTGTCATGAAAAAATGACAGTAAAAATGGTAAAAACAAAATTCCCCAAAAACAATTCCTCTCTTCGTAATGGATTACTGTCAAAATAAATTATTAATTTAATCATCAGGAGAAATAGACCTACTAGATACATGTAAGTCCGCCGCCGTTAACGAATAAGTGATCGTTGCAAGGTACTTTGCGAACCTCTGTTCGCTGAGCTACCCTCACGGCCTTGTGTCAGTGGCGTTGGGAGAAGATTCGAGCATGGACGGAACGTTCGACGCAGCGCGCAGACACGCGGCGCGCCTGCTACCGTACTTCAACCGCATCGACGTCATCAAACTGCGGTAATGATCATCGTGATACTTCTTGATCAATATCGATGAGTCGCTGTCACGAGTTGCGTGATTGATTCGTGGCTGTCATGGCCAATGTGGGCATCATATTGATTATAGCTCAGGATAATTTAGGCCTGAGTTCGTGTATATTTTGGCAGAAAAATCATGATTGGGCAAGTAAAAGAGATCTATTGCAAACCGTCTGATTACTGGCCTCTCTGTAGTTGCGGCTTTTTTTTACAGTGTTGCGACTTATTTTTGAGACTCTTTTGTGAATATTGCTTACTCTACAATGGCCACGACATATATAATATATTGCGCTTAAACAATTGTAATGCTTTGACACTAGACCATAGAATATAGAATTGCAACCAGTGCAATTTACTACAACTGCTTGGCCTATAAGCGGCAGTAGCACTACTTTTGTTAAGACTATGCCATAGCGTACTCTCTCCATAATTGAACAATAGAACTCGCATGGTTCATATCGTTCCTACTCCATGCAATCCCTGTTAGCTCCCTAGTCGACCTAAATAAACAAATTATCCTCACAACCCCCTTGTATATTTCAGCGGTCACGCGAGTGGTATGAGCGCCAACGACCGTCACAACCCCTCCGCCCAGTTCCCTCGCCGTGCGCACCTCGCCTCCTCTCGCAACCAGCTCCTGCTCGCCTCCCTTGGGCGCTCCCCTACCGCCCCCTGGGTCCTCTGGGTGGACAGCGACGTGCGCCACATCCCCCATGACGTCATCGAGCGCCTAACCGCCGTACAACGTCAGATTGTCGTGCCCAACTGCCTCTACCGCGTGGCACGCGATGGAAAGACCGAAACTTTTGATCGGAACACCTGGCGGGAGACTAACGAATCAAAATCTCAACTTGAAAGAGCGCCGCCGAATTTTTTGATGATCGAGGGGTACGGGGTTTCGCGGCGGCGCACTCTCAGCGAGCTAGGGGGGGAGGGGGAGGTGGTTAGGGTTGACGGGGTGGGGGGGTGCGTGTTATTGGTGGAGGCACAGCTGCACAGGGAGGGGCTCGTGTTTCCCGCGTTTAATTTTGAACATCATGTTGAGACGGAGGGGCTGGCCAAGATGGCGGCTAGGATGGGGGTGGAGTTGTACGGGCTGCCGTGGGTTAATGTTATTCACGCGTGAGGACAGCGTTGCCACTCATTTTTTTGAAAATGGTACCAAGATGCCTTAAACATGGCATATTTCCGACCAAAATATGCTATCAAACAGGCACCATTTTTAGCAAAATGGCACATAAGGCAAAAAACCGCTAAAAACGCACTTTTTTTCCCGAAATGCCTCTTTTCGGTTATCAGATCTTATTTACCTCCTCGAAATCAACTCATGACCCGGTGGGGGGGGGTGGGCTGACAACTTTTTTTTAGAAACGTGGACTCTTTTCGCTTATCTTTGCCATTAACCCTTGGATTTTTAACATTTTTCCTATACTTTGGTGGATTTTTTGCTGAAATATCACATGACCCTCCAAAATATCACATGACCCTCCAAAATATCACATGACCCTCCAAAATATCACATGACCCTTCAAAATATCACATGACCCTCCAAAATAGCACAAATTTGGTTGGAATAGCACCTCAGTGGCTACGGGAGCGCAGAACAGCTGCCAAACGGAAAAACCGCCAAACGGAATATTGGGGTTAGAGCTTGAGTTAGGGTTAGGATTAGGGTTAGGGATGGGTTAGGGTTAGAGTTAGGTTGTTTCCTTTGGCGGTTATTTCGTTTGGCGAAGGTTCCTTTTGGCAGTTATTCCATCGTCCCGTGTCTATGCTGCGTGAGAGGATGATCGGTTTTTGTTTTTGTTTCGTTGCGTTACGTCATGATGTACGAATATCCATGATCTCATTGGTATCACGTTTGCCACCATGTAGCTCTGAAACGGTGTTGGTGTTATTTTTATTATTATATATATATAATACAAAAGCGGACAATTTTTATAAATAATGATGCCTTGCTTTGTTGCTTCGCAGAGTTCATACTTTGTTTCTCAATTTATTTTGTAATGAACTGCTGTGGTCCTTAAGCGCACTGCTCAATTAAACAACATGATCTATAAACCACTAAGTCGGCAGCATCCAATCTTGCCCCAGTCAACGCCTTAACAAAACTAATTTTATTTTGCGGTATAATATTTCTTTCGGGATACATTGTACCCGAAGAGGAGAAAATAAGGAAATCTTGCTGTCCCGTTACTTTATTGCAATGAATTATAAAACGAGATGCCGGTCTCCCCTTTGAAAGCTGCCATCCTGCAGCGCGCACTAACGACACACATAACTCTTGCTGGATAAGGACCCGTCTCTGTCCGGACCGTCTAAGACACGGCTTTGGCTTTGGCTTCGGTTCCACTCGCTACTGAAACCAAAACCCAGTAATGAACGACGCTTCGTTGGAGTACATCCCGGAACTTAAGCTTGCGAAATGTATTCGGAGGCGGATTTGTCCGCGAACGGTGGCGCGAGAGCGTCTGACAATGGCGGTTCGGTGGCGCTGTGTCATTGTTTGGTTTAGTTGAGCCGCAAAGCTTTAAGATGAGCTGGTTCTTATGCTGCATGCTGGCTGCATGTCGCTGCATCAACGACGCCGCTGCTGTTTGTTGCTGATACGGCGGCTGCAGAATTTTTTGCAGCAACGGCTGCTGAAAGAGTTGCAACCGCAGCTGCACTGCGCGTTCGGTATAGTATTCAATCTCGCTGATGCCCATTCTGCCCGCTATACCGTACTATAGTGTCGCTGTGCTTATGTCTGATACAACCTACTTCAACGCCCATGCAGCGTGTTTTTAAAGCCATGGCAGCAGCTGGTACATGCATAGTCTAGCCTAGCATAGGCCCAGTTCCAGCTATGAAGCAGCGTGCCGGCATAAGTTTTCGTTTTTAGCCTAACCTGTTTCCGGTGTCGCTGATGCAGGCCAAATATCTCTAAACCCTGCTCTAATATCTAATAAATATATCTAATATCTAATAAATATATCTAATATCTAATAATAAATAATATCTAATATGTAATAAAATCTAAAAAATCCTGCTTCACCTTATTCTCCATTCCATCCATGCAACCCATCTAGGGATGAGCACAATATGTCTCGCTCGTGGCTCTGCTGCTGATTTTCCTATGCGTTCCATATGTAAAATCGCTGCTGCATCTGCAGCGCTACTTGTTGCTGCTGCTTCATTTGCTGCAGCAGCAGCAGCAACAGCAGCAGCAGCAGCAGCAACAGCAGCAGCAGCGGTGCTGCGGTATCGGCTCAAATGCCCAGCGATGAGGCTGCTGGCACTGTAGAGCCGTCTCGTCACAGCGCCACACACACACACACACACACACACACACAGCCCTGGCGATCAATAAAACATTACTATCGCTCTGGATACAGCGCAAAGTCCGGACTAAGTCTGGGGATCCGCGCTGCTTCTGTTAGGCTATACCGCTATAATAAACGACTCACATATCGATATTTAGCACAACGTTAATTTGTACGAGTCAGTCAGAAAATAAGTTTTTCCCCGAATTTGACGAGGAATAATCATGATTAGCTGTCGTGTTGCAAGACAAAAATGCTTGCATGTCATTGGTAGGCGCATACATGTAGCTAGCGACTGGCAACTTGAAGAATCCTCTGGTTACCCCACTCTGCGCATCTGGCTCGAGGTTCAGAGTTCAGCTGCAATGTACTCACCAGTAATATAACACTCGTTGGTGTTAAATATGAGAGACGGCTTAAGGAAGTTAAGGTGCTATTTTAATTTGACACTGCGCATGACAATCGATAAACTTCACTAAGACCAAAGTACTTCACTAAACAATGCAGTTGTCGAAAAGGTCCACATGGGCAATCAATTACCGATTGCATAACTATCCAGCTTCTGGTGTCAAACGTTTCCCATAGGCGCTGCTGCAGCTGACACCAGCGCTTCTACTTCAGCAGCAGCAGCAGCAGCAGCAGCAGCTGCTGCTACTGCTGCTGCTGCTGCTGCTGCT
>JAQIWG010004987.1:0-15193 GCA_034695025.1 Chamaedrilus cognettii | reverse complement strand
TGCGCGACCTTGAGAATGTCTCAAATTTGGCGCGGAACTGGGAGACGCGCGTCAGAGACTTGTCTTCTATGCCACCCTGTACAAAAAGCATGAACAACAACAGGATGGACTTGTCTTCTGCGTAGACCTGTACACAGAGTGCATATACAGAGTAGGTGTAGTCTTAGCACCACCCTGCACACAAAGCACAGATATAGATCATAACTAGCTGTGTGACAGAGCTGGATGGGGTTCATGCAATCTAACCAAACAGAAAACTTCTGAAAATTACACCTCATACAAGATTCTCTCCACTTCCATTCCTTCACACTCCCCTCACAGATCATTGCTCACTCAACATTCATTCAACACTCATTCAGCACTCATCCAACACTCATCCAGCGCTCATTCAGCGCTCATCCAACGCTCATTCAGCACTCATCCAACACTCATCCAGCGCTCATTCAGCGCTCATCCAACGCTCATTCAGCACTCATTCAGCACTCATCCAGCGCTCATTCAGATGACACTCCATCGAGTGTCATCTGAACCAGAACCAACAGACCTTCTTCAGTTTGTCCTCCAGAGCCGCGCGCTCTGCCGTCCACTGGAGCCGCTCCACGCTGACGCAGTTCTCCAGGTCCCTCCGCCGGGTCTCCGTGCCCTGGACCTCTCCCTTCAACCGCTCCACCGTCATGTCCTGCAGCGCGCCCTGCTGACGTAGCTCCTCCACCTGCAGGCACACAGCACCTCCTCACTTAACCTATATGCACACAACACTTGCGCAATTGACCAAATAGTAGTATACACCTCATCCGTTCGGCGTCAAAAGACGTCATCGGAGACCTCCTCTCGTCAGGGACACCAGGCAGGTGTAATTTAGGAAGCCCAGACGAGGAGGAAAGGAGAAAGTGCAAGAAAATGATGCTGGATCAGATATTCCATTTTTCCGTCCAAGGAAAAGATTTACATTGAGGGGGAAAGATATGTTTTTACACCAGAAAAAATGAAGGGAGGCTTGAACAGGAACGAAGTGGGAGAGAGTAAGTTCATAATTGCAGGTACAGCAAACATAATTGAATGATGGCCATTTGCAGAATGAATGTCCGGTGTGGTAAGCGTACACAAACAACACAAACACAGCACTTGAAGTGTGACACTCGGTCGAGGGAGGATGGAACCTAGACGAAGGTGGTAACTGATTGAGAGTAGCTGGCTGAGGGTAGTATTTGATAGAAAGTGGTACCTGATCTAAAGCGGCCTGGAGGCGCTGTCGGTCCTCGGTCCAGGAGCCGAGGCCAATGTCATATCTGTTGCGCAGGTCGGCGAGTGCGCGCCGTGCGCTGTGCAGCAGCTGCAGCTGCGCGTCGTTCTCTCTGCGCAGCGCCGCGCTGGAGTCCTGCACTTGCGCGACCCGCTCCCTCAAGCCTCGCGCTGTTACCTAAATACAAAACTTGGATTAGCAACTATTAGCAAGTGAAGTCAAGGATTTGAAAATGAATATCTGATGCTAACATCTTTCAAGGAGAGAAGGAGGGGACCTAACACAAGTCACTGAATCTAATTCAGTTTGTCAAACATCCACCGAGTCCGATTTAGTTACCAAACATCCACCGAATCTTATTTAGTTATCGAACATCCACTGAATCTGATTCAGCAATCAAACATCCACCAAGTCATATTCAGATGTCAAAAACCCACCACAATACCAGGTATTCGAGCACAATGCGCCAGTGTACCCACCTCGTAGAACTCCTCGAGGGTCGCCCTCTCCGCCCTCCAGTCGAGCTCCTGCTGCTCCAGCCTCGAGCGCATCGAGACGAGCTGACGCGCCGCTGCAGAGTCTGTGCCTGGGAGCACGTCAGGGTCCCCAGCCCCCGCACCCTGGGGCGGAGGCAGCGTGAGGGGGGTGAGCCCGGGCCGAGCAGATCGCACCCCTGCATCCTGCAGACCAGCCAGGCTGTGAGGTCATGGTTCTATGAACATGGTCAACTTTGTCCTATCAAAACAGTTTCGCATCCAGACACTTTCTCACCATAAGTCACTCACTTTGCTTTCAACATTTCAGATTTGATTCAATTGAAATTTATTTAGCCCTACCATCTTAATAATCTATAAGAAAAATTCAAATTCAATCTATCAGTAGAACTAAAGAGATGCTTAGGCTGACATTGCATAAGTGAAAAATTGCAGTTTTTACCACATAATTATAAATGCAAATATATGCATCAGTCAGTCGTTGCTGAGGATCACAAAGAATTCGACCAGTCAAACAAGCAACAATTGCTCTGCCGCATACCTTAAGCACGGAGAGTTGTCGCAGCAGCTCCTCGCTGTGCAGCACACTCTCAGCGAGCTCCGCGCTGCGCTGGGCGAGCGAGCGCTCGTGCTGCTCACGCTCGCCTGCCCACTGACGGGCGGCCTCGCCCTGCAGCCGCCGCGCCTCCCTCAGCTCATCGTTGAGCTTGTACTTGTCGGCGATCAGCGCCTCCTTCTCCTTCATCATCAGCTTGAATGCCTCCGTCTGACTCATAGTCTGCGTCACTTCCTGCGCATACACAGCGTCAGCCATCCCTGTAGTCTGCATCTCTTCCTGCATGCGTGCACACAGCCCAGGCGTTCCTGTCGTCTGTCACCTCCTGCATGCACGCAGCATTAGCCATCCCTGTAGCCTGCATCACTTCCTGTGCGCACACAAAACATACACACAAAACCAGTATGCACCAGTCTTCTTTCTACATATCATCTGCATTACAAATATAGAGCAATATATATTCACTGATCAGCACACCCAGTACAGATGTCTAAAAACTTTTATACATGTATTTATAACTTTTAGGAATACATTAAAAAAATTACGAAAGCATCCATAAATTGCAACTTCAATATTTAGTCATATGAACACCAAACGCACACTGGCATCCCATGTGGGACCTTACTTTAGCATACTGAAGCCCAATGTGGTGCCTTACTCTCTTACAATGTCCCTTTACGCGCAATACACCCAATTCATATGCAAGTGGCACACAGCAGCATCATATCACAACAAGAGAGTCTCTGCTCGCCTGCACATGCAGCCTCTCCTGCGCTCTGTTTAGTTCCATCTGAACCTGATCCAGCTCAGTCTTCCGCTCTGACTCGCTGACTCGCGCAGCCTGCTCCGCCTCCTTCAGCTCCCCCTCCAGTCGAGCTCCCCTCTCATTCTCCGCCTCCAATTCCGCCTCCAGCTTTTCAACGTGGTTCCTCCAGTCGGACGCCTGCTTCCTCTTATCCAGCTCGGAGGCGTCGAGGGCTTGCTTGGCCTCCAGCAGGCGTTCTTGCGCGACTCTAAGTTCAGCTTGGACTCGGCGCAGCTCAGCGTTGCACAGACTGAGATCGCAGTCGCGCGCCTGCAGCTTGCGTATCACCTGCACATCAGCGAGGGGCCACTTTCTCAAAGCTTCTACAACTTTACAACCAAAGTTAATCCTACATCAAATTTGAAAAATTATGGTAAGATTTTTCTACCTTTTTCTTTAAAATTTCCTAAGACTAAAATATGCCTAAGATATTTTAAAAAACAGGCCCTGGGTCTTTCCACAGCAGTGGCGCCTCCACTTCAGCCAGGCTCCTTAACAACACTAGCACACCTAGAAGTGCATATTTCACTGCAGACGCTGTGAGTAGGCAAGCTGGCATTCCCTGCTATCACTAACCCATGCGATATGTAGTAATTGCCTGTGAGTGCTAGAAGACAGGCTCTACGCCATGCCGTGTTACCACACAAATCTAACACACACCACTAGGACTGGTCAGCACAAACCTTCTGATGGCTATGTACAGACCTATTAGATAATCTGCAGATCTATCGGACGGTTCAAACACCAGTAGGATGATCCACAGATCTGTCACATGGTCCACAGACCTGTCTGATGGTCCTGTCCATGTCGCTGATCTGGTTTCCCTTCTCGACGAGCTTGCGGTTGATCTGGAGCAGGATCGAGTCCTTCTCGTTGAGCCGCTCGTCCCTGCGCCGCACGTGCTCGTCCAGCTGGCGGATGCGCTCCTCCTTCTCCTGCAGGTGCGCGCGAAACTCAAACAGCTCCGCGCGGAAGTGCGCGATCTCCTCGGCTTTGCTGCGCAGCTCCGAGTCCCGCGCCTCCAGCTCTGTCTCCTGCGCAGCATACACAGCGGCACCATAATAATAATAATAATGAGTTTAGAGTCAGTTTCAGCGTCCAGGGACGTCATCGATCTCCCTTCGCCGTAAGCAAGCATGAATCTGCAATTGGTGAACGCCTAAGACGAAAGTATTGGAGAAAGTGCCATTTAATGATACCACTGGGGGCAGGCACGGGAGGGAAGGGGAGGAAGGGGTGGAGGGCAGATACTACTGTTGTTGATACTGAGCATATTCTTGATATCTACATTGTTGATAGATTGAACACAAAGAGGCGCTGTGGTGTAGTTTGTAAGGTGTTGGACTGAGAGCTCAGAGAACTGGGTTCAAGTTTCGGCGCCAGCAACTATAAAACCATGCGTTACAGGCCCTTCAGCATCAAGCGTCGCTAGCTGATAATCATCGTCTAAGATAATTTACTACCTTGGTCGGCAACAGGGAAATCCAGCTCCAATATAAGCGTCCAACCTGTGTTAACATGGACACGGCGTTACAGGCTTGTCTGTGACGTATTAGAATAAAAGTCTCAAAAAAGCTGATATTTATTTGTATTATAGTGTGTACCTTGTTCAGCAGCGCGTGGTCGCGCTGCAGCAGCGCCTCGCTGCGCTCATTCAGTGCAGCATCCTTCTCAGCGATCAGCGCGTTCTTCTCGCGCAGCAGCTCGTCCTTGGTGCGGATGACGTCGGCGTTTTGCCGCGCGTCTGCCTCTGCGGCGCTCTTGTCGGCGGTCAGCAGGTGGCGCTCCTTGTCCCACTGCTTCTCGCGCTTGCGCAGCTGGTCCTGTACCTATGCAGAGTGCATGCAGCCATGGCACCAACCCTAACCCTTGCACAGCTGTTCGCATCCAGTCATATGCAGCAGCGCTAATCCTAACCCTTGCTAATTGGTGTTTAACAATCATGTCAACAAGTTTTTGAGAATCTCAGAGGAGTTTAAGCATCAAGTAAAAAATTCTAATTGATATGTAGAACTATTTCTACCTCATCCAGTTGATCCTCAAACGTTTCAGCCTTCTTCCGATTTCCCTCACACTCATCCTTTAACTTGCTGATCTTCTTCTCCAGTTCTTCTTTTATCTTGTTATCCTGAAAACAGACCACAAATATTCTAAGTGATGGATTGACAAAGTAATATAATATAAATTCTAAAAACCATACCAGACAAAATTGAAACAAAATAACTTAGACAACAAAAATTCGCCAAAGAAAATTTCAAATGCTAGTCTGTCCTGATGTTTTTCTGATATTTGTACTTGACACAAAATCGTTTGGCACACCGACATTTGAATGGTCATTTCTGCTTTGAAGAGCAAGTAATTTCTACCATGCTTTCAAGCTGCCAGACGATACTTTGAAAAACAAGCACTTCAAAAGCAAGATCTTTGTTTTTTAGCCACACCGACTGAATGGAGTCTAGGAGTGAATTCTATAAACGTGCCTTAAAGTTTGTTCCCACCTTAACCTTTACCTTAGCTTTGAAGACAATTCAACAGCAGCCCTTAATTGCCATTTGATAAAACAGGCAATATAAATATAAATAAAATTTAAATTTATTTAACAAGAAACGATGTTTATTTGAATTCAGTGTCAACAAAAATTAATTTGGTCGCAATCTATGATCATGCTAATTTAATGATGTCATCTATTAATTCATATGAACTAAACCAAAAGCTTCTTTGAATGGCAGTTATTGGCTGCTGCTAAATTGTCACCTAAGCTAAGTAAAGGTCAAGGTGGGAACGAAGGTACGTCTACAGAATCCACTCTAAGTGTCAGCAGGTGCACAGGCTCAAACTGTGGTTAAGGTTCTCACGCGCTCGATGTCCTCCCCCGCCGCCTTCCACTTCTGCTGAGAGCGCTTCACGTCCGAGTACGCGTCCTCCAACTTGCGCACAGTCTCCTTAAGCTGCCGCTCCAACTCCTGCTTCTCCCAGCGCCATGAGGCAGGGGCGCGCTCGCCGCCCCCCCCCGCGGGGCCCTTGAGGGGCGCCGCCGTGGGGGGCGACTTGGCCGGGGCTGGGGGCTTGGAGGTGTCCTGAGTTTTCTGCTCGCGTGCTTGCTCCAACTGAGAACACGACAGAGCAGAGCTCACAATTTTCCACACTGTTCACAGAGAACATTGTCATCTTGGTACAGTCAAGTGGCGATAGGCTGAGTACAGCAATCATCAGCTTGAGGATCTAAAGTGAACCTGGAAAAACAAGCTTACCGCTAAACCATTTAGAGACCCTGGCTATAGAGTCAAACCTGCTTAAATAGACTGGCTAGGATGTAGGGACCGACCTGCTTGGAGACCCTGGCTAGTGACAGACCTGCTTGGAGACCTTGGCGAAGTCCTCCCTGATGTCGTCGTGTGACTCCCTCATGCTCAGCAGACGCTCCTTGAGCTCGGAGATCTGGTCTTCCGCCGTCTTCAACTGCTTCTGGCACAGTGCCAACTGAACACACAAACACACTCACTTCCTGTATTATGATAATTTTCTCTTATCAGCACCACTCTCTTCCTGCATGAAGATCATTTGCTGTTGTTATCAGGACTTGCCTCCTTCATGAAGAAAATTTTCTGTTATTAGCAGGACTTGCCTCCTGTACGATGATAATTTTCTGTTACTAACAGGACTTGCCTCCTGCATAAAGATAATCTTCTGTCACTAACAGGACTCGCCCCCTGCATGAAAATAATCTTTTGTCACTAGCAAGACTCGCCCCCTGCATGAAGATAATTTTCTGTCATTAGCAGGACTCACCTCTTGCATGAGGATAAGTTTCTCGTGCTGGCGCAGGCGCGTGTCATCCTTGACGTCGGACAGCGGCACATCGGCCATCTTGAGTTTCTTCTCTGCGGCCTGCACACGTCTGCGCTCCTCCTCGAGCTGTCTGTGCAGGGTCTCCACCTGGCGCTGTGTGCACCAAATTACGTAACGAAACCAAAATGTCAATTTGTAATGAAATGCAAATCTTACTGCGCCTTTAAAACATGCATGAAGAAAAAAATCTTCAACATCATTTGTGAAACATTGCATGCCTAATTGCTGATAGCCAGCCTACTGTCAGTCGCAAAAAATAGCAACGAACACAAGCAGATAATTAAGAAAGCCCCTTGCTACCAAACACATGACAAAAGATATGGAAGCCTCCCAGCCCCTTCCTGTGGTCTCACCTGATTCTCGCGCTGTTCGGCGGCCACGTTGCTGTCGACAGGCGCCCCTTCCCCCCCTCCCCCGCCCCCCCCGCCCCCGCTCAGGTCGCCCCCTGTCGCCTGGTCCTTCCTCAGCCGGTCGAGGTCCTTCTGCGTGGACTCTGCGCGCTCAGTGACGAGGTCGAGCAGGTCGGAGAGCATGCCGTTCTTGTGCTGCGCGGCGCTCAGCGCATCATCTTGCTCACGCGCGCGCCGGCGCAGCGCCTCGAGCACACGCGCAAGCTCGTCGCGCCCCTCACGCAGCTCTGCCTCGAGGCGCAGCACGTCCTCCTCCCTGCTGCGCAGCACCTGCGCCTGCGCACCTGCAGCAGCACCGAGCAAAGCACCTGCAGCGGCGGCACCCAGCATGGCACCCGCAGCACCAAGCAACAAAACATATTGAATGGTGCAGTTTTGCACAATTTGACATGTGCAGTTAGAAAAGGCGATTTGTACACAGAAAAAGTGCATCAGAAATTACAGAGTTTAAAGTACAGATTGAAATGCATATAATTATATATCCGTCAGCACCCCCCCAAGCTAGTTTTTAGTTTTGTACGACCGCTTGCTATTACTCTAGAGTTTCCTACTGCATGAAGCTCAACACACTGAAAATATACCGTACCTAGCAGAAATTATAGAGTTGAAATGCCGATGGAATCACATATAATATCCGTAAGTACCCCACCTACCCCCGGTGTTAGTTTGCAAATGGAGGAAACAAAATTTTCTGTCAGCAGGCATGTTACTAGTTCCCTGGAAGTGCATTTAAATTTTTTCTACTGCACAAAGCTCAACACACTGAAAATATACCGTCCCTAGCACGGCACCTGCATCACACGACAGCAGTACAGCACGGATGCATTGGTGTCTGCACTTCTGCACCCACAGACCCCTGTACGAGCACAAGCCATTTCCAGCCAAAGACCCTCTCACACCACAATACATCATACAGCTCTACACCTTTGAGCGACATTGATTCCGAAGCACAAACAAGAAGGATAATTGAGGGGGCGTACCGAGCTCACTGTCCAACTCCGCAACCCTCTCCCGCAGGGCCTCCACCCCCTCCCCGCCCTCCAGCGCTCCCTGCTTCACCCCCCCGCTCCCCCCCCTCAAGCGGGCAACCTCTGCTTCGAGACGTGTGTTGAGCGCCGTCAGGTCCACGGCCTTTCTTCTCTGAGCCCTAATCTCATCCTCCAGAAACTGGACCTAGCGACAGCACCCAATCCACCCAATGAGTCTAGCGACAGCATCAAATCCACCCCAGTAAGCGCCGACTGTCAGCGCTTGCAGTCTAAACAGTTGCGTTAAACCCTCTATGTGCACTGATCTCAGGCGCTTGCTAATTTTACTTGTTATGATGCTTGTTGACCTGTATTTATTATTACTATTCTTATTATTTTTTAATGCATTTTTATTTTGTTGTCCCCGGTACTACGTTACCCAGGGACTTATAAAAATTGATGCATACGTTTTGCACTGGAACGGCTAGCCCTCGATATTAGATGATAAAATACAAGTTCTTATTATTGTTGTTATTCACCTGTGAGCGCAGTTCCCTCCACTCGACGGATGTCTCCACCACCGACTCTGCACTGAATCGCGCACGCACCACTTCCTTGCACAACTCGGCCGCGCGAGCGTCTAACCGCGCAACAGTCTCGGCGAGAGATGCATTGTCGGCCTCCAGCTGACGCATGCGCGTCTGGAGGTCAAGGTTAAGCGCCGTGACGTCATCAGGGGCGCCGGCCCCGCCCCTCGGCCCGCGCCCCCCCAGGATGCGCAGCTTGTTGTTGTCCGTCTGCAGAACATCATTCTCTCGCTCCGTCGCAGCCAGCTGCAACAAAGATGTCCGATGCTGCAACATCACAGCCGATGCAGCAAATATGATCAACAATGCAAAAAAGATGGTCGACACCGCAAAAACATAGCCGGAGCTGAATAAACATGGCCGACACTGCAACAAACATGGCCGCCATCAGCAAAAAACATGGCTGCTGTCAACTGTAACGAAATAATAATGACAGCCTAACTGCTACATACTATGCTTCGAGGCACAAACACAGGCCCATACACAGACAGGCAGCCCGATGGACAGACAGACCTTGTCCTTGAGCACCCTCGCCTCCTGCTGCACAGTCTCCAGCTGCCGCCGGTAGTCCTGCCCCTCGGCGCCCTCCTCCAAGGATCTGCTCCGGGGCAGGGCCCCCCCCTTGCCCCCCAGCGTCCCCCCCAGCGCGGCCCTGGCCTTGTCCGCGCTCACGTCCTTCTCCCTCAGCTTCCACTTGAGCACCTCGATGTCCTTGGCCAGCTCCTCCACGCGCTCCTCGTCAGAGCGCCCCCCCGCCCCCTCGCCCCCGCCTCCTGCTCCGCCCCCACGCCCCCCATCGACCCTGGAGGCCATGACCTTGACCTCGGTGAGCAGGACGTCATAGAGCTTGTCGCGCTCGTCCAGCCTGCGCCGCAGCACCTTCACCTGCGCGCAGCACGGGGAGCTCTAGGCGGCGAACCATGCGGGAGTCTGGGGTAGGTACATGTGGGAGGGGGTCTAGGGTCCACATTAAAGGGTGTCTGGAGTCATATTTAAAGCACCAATCAAAATTAAATGCAATATGTATTGAGCATGGAATGAGACAAACGAGTCTCTCACCTCCTGCTCAGCTAGCTCCATCTGTAGACGAAGCTCACCCACGCCCCCCGCCCCCCCCTCGATTCCCTGCAGGCCCGACCCCCCCGTGCCCCTGACCCCCCCCCGCGCAGACACTTGCTGCAGCTGCAGATTGAGGGACTCATTCTCATCCTCAAGCTCAGCAAGCTTGCTGCGCAGCACGCGCGTCTCCTCCTCACTGAAGCGCAGCTGCTCTTTGACGTCGTTCTCGCGCTCGAGCGAGTCGGACAGGTCGCGCATAACCGCACTCAGCTCAACCACCTCCCCGCTGCCCTGGCGGCCCAGCCCCCCTCCCTCACCACTACCCTGCCTGCCTAACACCCCTCCATCCCCCCCACTGCCCTGCCGCCCTACCACGCCTACCTGTAGGCAAAGAGGCCATGAATAAGTGAGAATCTATCTCCTTTGATGATTACTATTTTGTATTAAATCGCATTAATAAAATTTGATTTTTTTCATTTCAGGTTCCTTAACCAAGCAAAAAAAAACTTAGATCAAGGATAATGCAAGCATTGAGGTCAAGCAACCTTCCATATTTAATGCTAATTTTTTTTATATCTAGGCAAAGAAGACTTACAATTAAGTGATTTTCTTGAAAAAATCAGCAGCTTTTGAAAAAAACTATTGCATGTAAACAAGCAGTCTTTGAAATAAAGACTGCTTCAGCAAGGGGCAGTGTGGCCAGAGTGTCGTTGCTCGACAATGAAGCAAGCTGGCCTGACTGGCGGCAATGAAGGAAGGGGGCAGGGTGACCAGAGTATTGCTAAGAATGAAGGACTGACTGGCGGTACTTTGAGACTTGACACAACGGCTGTGGGCTTGATGCCACTCTCTCCAGGCTTGCCCTGCATGACAGCCAATCAACACATAGAATCTAAAGCATGAATAACAAACAGCAATGGGCATGCAGCATCTAGAGAATGAACACCAATCAGCATTCAGTATCTATAGCATGAACACCAGACAGCCACTAAGCATGCAGAGCTGTGACTTAATTTATATATTAATTAGACCACCAATGATGTCTTTTGATGCCAAACGGGAATCGAAACCATTTATTGTAATTGTTATGGTATTATAATAATTATTAGAAAATAGCAGTGGAATAGCGTCCTCAGCCTCCCCTCACTGCTGTAGGGATGTCCCTCTTCCCCCACTCTGATGCGTGTCCCAGAGTAAGGCTGCATGGCGCCACGAGCTAGGAGCTGGGCTTTACAAGGAGCTTGGATTGCAGTAGAGTGGTTCATCCTGCCAGCAGGAATCAAGGAGCTTGAATGTAGTAGAGAGATATTATCTGGTCTGCACAACTATATAAGCCATGTAAGCCATGAGCTCACCCCGTCCACCGCCTCCACCTCGAGCTCCTTGCGCCGCGCCTCAGAGCGCGTGAGCAGGTCATTGACGCGGTCCAGCTCCTGTTCGTAGCGGGCACGCCGCTCTTCCACCCCCTCCAGCTCTGAGTGCAGGCGCACCGTGCTCTCCTTGCTCGCGCGCAGCTCCTGCTCCAACTCCACTATGTGCTGCTTGTCGTCCTGCGACTGGATCCTCACCTCCATCACACGCACCTGAAGCCAATCAGAGGCCTTCATCACATAGGCCTGACAGCCAATCAGAGGCCTTCGTCACATGGGCATGACAGCCAATCACAGGCCTTTGTCATATGGGCCTGACCGCAAATCAGAGGCCTCCATAACACACATCGTAAGCCAATCAGATGCCTCCATCACATGTGACTGACAGCCAATCAGATGCCTCTATCATATCTGCAGCCAATCAGAAGTCTCCATGACATGAGCCTAACAGCCAATCAGAGCCCTCCATCATATACACCTGCAATCAATTTACTCAACTGCAGCCAATCTTTGAATATACACTTGTTCTATGAAGTCAAAGAACTTCACACATTAAACCTTTACGTTAATATTTAAACAAAAAAATACATTTAAAATCTCAAGAAGAAAAATGTTTAAAGATCAATTGTTTCAGGGATCTGTGACAGAATTGACTCTACCGAGGCCTGTGCGTCGACAAACAGCAATCAATCACAAAGTGTAACGCTGAGTGGATTGCGTTGCTCCAGCAGGAAACAGGAGGGGGTGGGTGCATGTACCTTCTCCTCAGCCTGGATGCGCTCCGCCTCCAGCTGCTCGCAACGCCGCTCCGCCTTGCGCAGCTTGAACTGGAGGATGCGACAGCTCTTGGCCGTGCTCTCAAGCTCGCGCTGCAGCTCCCTGAACTCCAGCGCCTCCTCCTCTCGGAACTGATCGTGGAGCTCCTCCATCTCCAGCCGCCCATCCTGAACCTGCCACCCAGCCACAACTCTCGTTCTGCATCTTCATCCAATCACAACCCTAGGCTACCAATATCCATGATTCTAGTCTTACACCTACCACCCATCCATAACCCAAGTCTTGCACTTGCAACCAATCCAATTTCAATTTATGATGGTGACCGAATTCAAGTTAGGTCAAGTTAGCATTGCAATGTATTTGAAAATACACTATTTAATTTATATTAAGCCAAACATAGCTAATTTAAATTGGATTCTGAATGAATTTCAATGAAATAGTTGAATTCAGGCAAATTCTGCTTAATTTCCCACAAATTTATTTATATACAGTAAATTTAGTAACAAAGCCTGGCATTACTAAATTAGCAACTGTGGTGTAGTAGTGAAGGTGTCAGAGAGTTCAGAGACCTGAGTTCGAGTCCCGGCGCCCGAAACTATGAAACCATGCGTCATAAGCCCTGTAGCATGGCAGTTAAACATAAAAGTGTCGCTAGCTGATAATCATCGTCCAGGGTAATTTATTCTTCAGGTTGGAGATAGGAAGGGCATCTGGCTATAGAAATCTAGCTTCAATATGAACGTCTCATCCTTTCCTCTAATGGTAAACTAAAGCCAACGAATAAAACCATAAGCCGGATCAAAGCACCGATAGCTCCTCCCATCTCAAGCGTCTACTTACATAGACTCCACTCTCATGCCACTGCTACACAGACGAATGTAAGTCACCTCCTGCCTGAGCTCTGCGTTCTCATCCAGCAGCTCTGTGCAGCGCGTGTCACCAGCGTCCAGTCTGCTGCGCAGCGCAGCAAGGTCGTCCTCGTGCTGCGCGAGGGAGGCACGCTCTCCAGCAGGCAGCTCCAGACGCTCCACCAGCCGACCCTTCTCCGCTCGGAGGCGCGTGGCCTCGCCCTCCAGTGAGGCGATGTGCGCCTTGTAGTGCGCCTTCATCTGCACAGCACCAGGCGTAAGTACAGTCTTACCCTGATCTGTGCAACATGCTCACACCCAGTCCAACCCTTTAATTTAAACCGTTCCTCTAACCCCTCCGCCTAAAGCTAAAACATTTACCCTATGTTATCTCCATTTAACCCTGCCTCAAATCCTTTATCTAAAATTCTAAACCATTTATATAAAGTCACAATTTGAACCCATCCTGTAACCCCTCATCTACTCTTTATATAGGCCCACCATTTAAACTATTCCTTTAACTCACTGTCTAAACACTGCATCTAAACCCTCCATCTAAACCCTCCATCTAAACCCTTCCTCTAAATCTGTTCTGCCCCACGCCCCCCCCCCCGTGTTTCTCTGTGAGTGTACCTGCTCGAGGTCTCGTTTCTTGTTGTTGAGCAAGTCCGCCAGTACACCCTTCTCCCGGTCCACTCGCTCACACACCTCATCCATCGCGCACAAGCGCTCCCTCAACTCCCGCACGAGTGCCGCGCTGCCGTCGTCCTGCTCGGCAGCCGCGTCCAGCCGGCTCAGCTCTGCACGGCTCTTCTCGAACCCCCGGCACAGCGGCGCTGCGGCAACCGATTTTTATTTTGCTTTCTTTAGTTTTCCACTTCAAGTTGGCTATGACGTGCTGGATAAAAGTTACAATGGTGATCCTTGGCACCGGTACAAGCAGCGGGATATACAGATTAGTAGACTGTTGCCGGTGTTGACAGTGCTCATATAACAATAATAATCATTGCTTTTGACGTCCATTCTAATGCGTTACAGGCAAGCCTGTAACGGCTTGTCCATGTTGTTACAACACAGGTTGAAAGTGTTTATCTGGCATGAGAAAAGAATTCACAAATAATCTTTGGCTGTGTTTTGAGCTAAATCTCAAAATATGCAGAGTCACGATGACATGGAAGAAGCGCAGAACAGGGAAAGAAGAAAAAGAAGCGGACCTCTGTGGAGCCCCTTCCTGGACGAGATCGCCTCATACGACTCCTCAGCGATAGCCTCTGCCTCTCTCGTGAACTCCTCAGCCGCGCCCTCTACCGCCCCCATGCCCCCCTCGCTCGCTCCACCCTCGGACCGCCCCCCATCGCTCCGCCCCCCATCGCTCCGCCCCCCGTCAGAGCGCGCGTCCAGGTCTGACTCAGAGAAGTAGAGCAGCAGCGGTCTGTCGAGGTTCTGCTTGACAGACTCGCCTAGCTCACGTTTAGCCCCGCCCACAGCGCCTGGCTCGCGTTTGGCTCCGCCCAACACTCCCGTGGACACACTGATCTTTGACGTCACTGCGCGGCGAGCAGGACAGACAGTAAAACATGAATAAAACCAGGAAGAGAATATACGGGCAGCCATGATAGTCAACACCATTCAGTCAGTCTAGCCAACTCTCCTGAGTCATATTCTCTATAAATAGGGGATGCTTTATGGGAGACTTGGAGCCAGATTTCAATAGAGAATTAGTTGCTTTAATTTATCACAGAATAAAAATTACGTCACGAGCCGATCAGATCGCGCAAATTAGATCTCTAATTTCAAGTCACTAGTATTGTCGGGTCTAGAGATCTTAGATCTGAGAAAAAAAGAGTAACAATGCATGTATACGCACTCTTCTTCACTTCAGCAGAGCTCAGGTCTACTGACACAGGGGGAGTATGTGGAGGGGCCGCAGCCCCCGAGCCCCCGCTTCCCTGGGCACGCGGGGGATCGGGGGGGAGTGCAGGCGGGTCCAGCTTCACTCCTTGACACACAGACAAGCCATCAAAGGTCTGACACACTATTTAAGATAGGTTGATCCTGCCAACCATCGGAACCATGAGAATTTAACTTTAACAAAATCTATTATAGACATTATAGACATTATTGTCTTAAAACCAATATCAATATAAAACTAATACAGTTCAAATATGAGATCTAAAATGCTATTAAAACCCTGTTAAACTGTTTACACTGCTTATTTACAATACAG
>JAQIWG010004986.1:0-15194 GCA_034695025.1 Chamaedrilus cognettii | reverse complement strand
TTTAAGGTCTCACGCGTCTCTAGATGAGTTCTGTCGATTTTCAACGTTCGTAATGGTAAAAGTCCTATCTCGAACACCTGTTGTCAAAGATAGAGAACTTATCATTGGTGAGGCTGCCGGAGGTGAACCGAAATGGTGAGTTCTCGACGGATCGCCTCCAAACTTTCCCCTCGACCCTTGAGCGATCGCAAAAAATTCCGAGCGTTGACGCTTTTTTCATGTTTGACCTGGGAAGCTGTGGACTCTCCGAGGCATTTTCAAAAACCATAGCCTCATATTTGCGAAACAGTGGCGCTGTGAAACTTTTTAAATGAAGAGGCGCATATTTTCAGTATTAAAAGGCGAAGGAATTTCGGAAGGGCTAAATTAGCGCCAAGTGGGCGTCACTTCCACTTAAGAAAAACATGAGCTGTGCAGCCGAGATGCACTCAGGCAACATGCAGTGGCAGTGCGGCCGAGATGCACTCAGGCAACTTGCAGCGAAGCGAAAGGACCAAAATACTTTAGAGGGCGGGCTTAGCCTCTTTCCAGCTCCCCACGCGAGCGACAAGTAAAATGTTCCGATGCAAGATCTGCATACGCAGGAAGTCGTGCAGCAGAAAATGACATCATGCATCTCAATGCAATAGAGGCCTAATATGGCAGTCCAGCTTGACGAGCAGTGTGCAGCATCATCGTGATTGAGCGTATTTGAAGACATTAATACCCGACTTCCTACGTATACTGGCTTTGTACGGTGATGGTACGGTGGGGGTAACTTTGTACGGTGGTGACTTTGTACAGTGGGAGGGGCGGGAGGGGGGAGGGGACAGGCCGGGGGGGAGGGGGCAGGCCGGGGGTGACCTAGGCTTCTAAAATTGTCTAACGGATTAGGTTATTGCGTGGCCAGTAATAGCTGGCTTCCGGCCAGTGTTATAGATGAGCGGCAACAGTCAAAAATCTATGGTTGAATTAGACATGTCTAATTTTAAGCAACATTTTCAAGCCTTTGATTTTTGCATCCCTAATTATTGACAAGTGCTGATATTATTGCTTTATTTTGCATTGATTTGCTTCTCCTATAATGCCTCCTGTGTTTGAATACCGTATTGACTGTAGTTAGACAGCGTTGCGTCATTGGTTTGTTTGTAGTATGCACGCTTGAGGGAGTCTGGTTATGAGAGTGAGGAGGAGCAGCTGATCACCATTCAGGTCTACATCGATCTAATTGAAAGTGAGTCATAGTTCTGTATGTTCATGCAAATTAAAAGTAGATCAGGATTTCATGGATTAAAATCGTTAACAGAGGAATAATTTAAAATAATGTTAAGAAAAGAATTAAAAAAGGCTTAATTTTTGCATTGTTGCATTGACGTTGTTTGCACTGTTGCATTGTTAAAGCTGTTTATTTTAAAGGCTTTTGTAGTGCTTCACTCGCAAGCTAATATTGTAGATATTTTAGCATCCGTATTTTATATATAATTTTTGCTTGATATTTTTTATATAAGTTTAGATTAGAAGCAAAAGCGAATGATATTAGAGCTGTTGTGTGTGATGATGGCTTGCAGGCAAGGCCTGGCACAAGGTGGAGCTCTGTGCCGTGGAGGCTCTCAGACGAACTGTCGTCAGCGGTCACTCACGCCAGACGGACGAGCGACAGATAGTGCTGCCATCTACTCTCACCTCCTCTTTCACAATGACGCGCATCCTCGAGATTCTCAACGTCCTCAAACGAGAATTAAACGTGTCCAAGTAAGTACACTTGTCCGCTTGTTGCGTATGTCTAAATACAAATGTTGTGGAATTTGAAAGCAATGCATCCGTTTTTTCTGTTTGATATTAAAATGCGCTTATGCCACAGCTTCAGGTCTGTCAGCGTGTCAATTCAGATCTGATGAATTTAAATTGTAATAGATGATGCCGGCTGTGGTGTTTGGTTAGATGTGATTAGAACAAAATTCAGTTGTATGGTACGCTAATATAATATTTTTGTCCATTATACAGAGCATGTGATGACGCTCAAGATAATCGTCCATTCTACGAGAATTATCACTTGATATGGATATTATATAGAATGTATTTTGTTGCAGCATTTTTTTCTCAACTAAATTTGAATGCAATTTAATGAATATAAATTTCTTGACTGGCTTAAATCCAGAGCTCTATATTATGTTGTTGATTGATCAAAGTTTAGGCTCTCAGCCTGAATGCCGTGTATTCTGTTGCAGAGTTCTCCTGGGATTCGTCGACCCTGATTCGACGGTTGTGTACTATTCGCTGACGGAGGGTCTTGTTCCGCCGGAGCCCACCGATGCAGTCCGGGCGGAAAAGCAGCGTCAAAGGGGAAAGAACAAGAACAAACTTCACCAATCTCGTTTAGTGACGTGTGAGAGAAAAGTTGACAGTATGCAGGATAGCGGTAGCATCGTTACCAGCCAATTAGGAGCTGGTGATGGGGATTGCATAAGTGTCAGCCAATCAGATGTTAGCGCAGCGAAGGCAGAAACAATGCAATAAAATAGCATTATTTAGTTTTTAGCAGATTTTGGTTATAAAATGCTGTATGTTATTCTGTTTTAGGATAAATGAACTTTGCATTTTGCAAAGTTCAAAGTTTTATTTCATTACGATTCCTGAATCAAACCGGCTAGTTAGAAACTGTATTTTATATGAGCATTTGATTTTTTGTGGATGCCATCTTTGACTGCTATTATTTTGAGAAATATCTTTCTGCGAATAAGGAATGGGAGAGGCACTGAAATAAGGATAACTACTGAACTGAGGACTTACAAATCGAAACCTGAGTATGACGATGTATGAAGTGGGCTGGCTGTAGTGTGCAGCATTTGGTGTGGGCTTTCAACAAGGAAAGATGTGATCTACATCTGACTAGCTGCTATACTATACGAGGGTCGTTCAGTATATAAGGTACTATCCGCTGCAGTCTTTTAATTTTTGAACGCAAACGAATCCAAGATATATGTTTTGTAGGAAATTTAATTTTCAACATCTTTTGAAAATTTAGTAACCGTGACATTAATAACGTGAAGTCTGTGATATTTACAGCACCACATTCCTCCACTCGTTGATAATGCTATTTACTGTACAAAAATTAAACAAAAAATGCAAATACGCGACAACACGCGTAGAATGAACAATAGAAGAAATGAACAATAATAGACAATAGAAGTTAACTATAACAAACTTATTAACGCTTCACGGTCTGACCGAATGAACGCGACAATTCTGTTGGAAATGTCATTGTTGGTTGCAACAACCTGCCGGCCAGGTCGCTTCTCATCGACTAAACTTTTTAAACCTTTAGAAAACATGTCGCACGAATGGTGCATTATCGATCGCGTAAAGGTCTTCTGACCATAATACTGGCAGCATTTCAGTGAAAATTTTCGTCGGTTTAAGTCCCTTAGCCCAATTCCAAAAAAATTAGGAAAACCGAACAAAAAGGGAAAATTCACGTGGACATAAATTGTCTCGTTCAAACGAAATAATATAGCAAGGTGCTTCAAAATTGAATAGAAACGAGAGTAGCGCAAAAATTAACAGGGCCCAGTAGATAAATTACATACATGCATTTGATTATGAAGTCATTTTTTGGTGAAAACCACTTTTCAATTAAAATAAGTTCAAATAACTTACACACGGACAAAATTGGTTTTGTTCAGAACAAAATTGAATGCTTTATATGAGTAGGCCTACAGGCCGCGTTGAAATGTCTTCAGTGCATTAACGTTACGCATTAGACAGCATAGAGCCCTAGAGGGCCTAGACTCGCTGGATTGCAGGCCGTCCTTGGTGTAGGCTACGTATGGCCTAGGTCAGAGTGGCTAGGGTGTAGGACCAAAATCTCGCCTTGGAATGATCAAAGAAGGTATAGCATTCATGTATCGGTGAAATTAATGAGTCTTACTATTGTTGGAAGGGGCGTATTGCCCCACGTTCGGTCAGTGCTTGTGTGCTTGGCTCGTGCACTGAGTGCAGACTTCAACAACATAACCTATAGTAATTGCTATCATCGATTTCAATCGACCAAGACTTGAAATATAGTGTTTTAATTACTCGATTTAGACACAAAACCTGAAGACAAATCTGATTACATGTACGCAACGCACCACTCCAACCGTCGGTCGGTGACACTCGCAGTGTGACACGGTGTACATCGTCGCACCAACCGTGCCACAGCGCAAGCTGGTAGGCCGTACACAACCAATCTGGCCCTGATCAGGTTTAGATCAGCACACAACAAGCACGCGGACTGTGTACAAACAAGTCACGCTCAGCGATGAAGCCATGTCTCGCGTTTCTCGCGGTCGCGCTGCTGGCTTCACCCTCAGTCGCTGACCCGGTACCCCCCGGGGGGCCCGGATCCACGGGTGGGTCCAAGCGTGGATATACCGGCGACCCCGGGAGCGCGGCCTGCAGGGCGCAGCTGGCGCAGTGGCTGAAAGGTCTTTCAGACCAGAACCTCGCGGTGATCAGCGCCTTCTTGTATCGCGACCCGAGTGGCAACTACCTCACAGAGTTCCTGATAGCTTTTGAGGAAATGCTGCAGAGAGTCGGGGCCACGCACGTTAGTCAAGACTCCCAGCCTACTGTTCAGGTCTCTAAATAATAATAATTATAACTAAAAATGTAGGCTACATGCACAACTGATTGCTCAGCAGGTTAGTTGTAATGGATTCAGGCCCACATGCAGAGGGGATACAAAGCTTTGAAAAATGGGGAAGCACCACTGCAAAATTTGAGGCCCAGGATACTTGTAGGGCCTTGCCCCATCGCAGTCAAAATAACAAAAAAGGCTACAAGATATTCTAGGACTGTTGCTGTAACATGACACTGACATGACAATGACTGTAGCCTGCATGTCACTATAACTACTGTTGACATTGTATCACTGTAGTGTATAGTGCGAGATATGACAACACGAAGAGTACTATAATCGTATTGAATTAGGTGATGGAATATATTAAATAATAATTATTGTAAAAAATATAGGCTAGTTGTCTTCAGCCGCGTACATGTACGTAATGAAATCTATTTTGTATTCTGTCACGTGAATAGATTACAACGACAGGTCCTCCAAGCGAATTGATATATTCCACTGAAGAGTACCAGACTGCTTCCGCTACTTCACTAACGTCAATGTCTGCCACCAAGGAAAGCTCCGATTTAACAACTGTGGAGATTTCAACGGGAGACGCTTCAGAGACAAGTTTATCAGCTGTACCAACGACCGCCACTTCAAAAAGTCGTAAGTTGGCATGGGCCTACATTTATACATTAAATACTTAGTCACGCGTGCAGCCTATGACTATTTTTATATGTACCACAAAGGGGATAGCGGCCTACAGTATCACTGTTTTGTTCTGCGGACTGCGGTTCAATGATTAAATAACTAAAAATTATCGAAATTGGTCGAAATAAATTAAATAGAAGAACGAGATAAATACGGCCTGTAGCCTGCATTCTAAAAATAGACCAGGCTGTAGTCTAAGCATGAAGCACTAATCTTTTTCTTAGTTTATCGAAGAGATACCGAATAATTTGTAGAAATCGTTGCGAATACTGACAATATGGACGGCAGACGCGTGCAAGATGTATGTGTACATATCATGTGAGATAATTTCAATTTTTGCACAGTGATTAAATCTAGCGAAAGGCCTTAAAGCACAACAGCGTGTAAGCAAAAATGTTGTGAAAATTATTTTCGCTGACAAGCGGCGGTGATAACTCTGCTGCCGCTGACACGCAGCTGCGGCGGACCTTGCTGCGTCCGAGGGTACGACAGAAACAGTTGTCGTATCGACCGCTGAGCAGAGCGAACATAGCAGCACGACGGCTCAAAATGTGTGCGGCAGGACACCACGTGAGTGGAGGCAACGGTTTCTGTTAGAATATCACTGTAGTGCATCAGTCTGGGCTTGGTTTTAAAATTTTGTTACCATTATATCTTTCTCTCTTTTCAGTGCTCTGCCAAATGGCAGGTCTTTGGTGTCCACCACCCTAGCCGATCCTCGGCCCTTCTCTTCATATCCACACACGATTCCTTCTCAAGCAGGTCATCTTTCATTCCGATACTTGGCCATCCCGGCCTTAGATATTACCTTTACCGCTACCTAACTAACAGTTTGTATTAATTTGCTGTTGTTGTAATTGTACCCAGTATATTGTAGCACACGTGTATATTTGAGAAAGGCGCCAAAAGCTAGTTATGCTAGTTATGCCAGTTACGCTAGTTATGCTAGTTGCCAGTATAACCAGTTAACCGTAACGTGAAATGGAAATTTGGTTTACAAGCAAATGAGTGCTGGACTATAGTTTATAGTTTATATTGGCACGTGTTTGACACAAAACTAAGGCTGTCGAATGTGGCAGTTGAAGAAAATAGAATAGGCCTAAACAACACACATTGTCTGTCGCAAGTTGATGCAGAATGAATAATTTAGAGAACAGTTCGGTAATTCGTGTAGTCAGCGCTTTGTTGTGTACCGATCGAATTATTTTCGTCAAAACATTTTTAAGGGAAATAGAAATCATTGATTCGTAATGAAGTGTATCGCATAATTACTTTTAGAAAAGCAATTATAAGTGAAGACGAATATAAAAACATCGTTAATATGCGCACTGGCCGACGCACCATTGATCTGTGTTCTACATTTTGCTTCAAAATAACAGTAATTTAATTGTGTCATTGGCTATATGGCAATCTGCATTTAGTCATTCCGGACTAAATGTCCTATATCGGGACTAAATCTGGCTATATGGATGAGAGAAAAACATCTATCGTCAAAACATGTTATCACTTCCTAACCACGCCTGCAAGCTTCAGTGGGCTAATTCACATAGCTATCTAAGACAATGTTAGTCTTAAGATTGTCATAAGAGAATCTTAGGAAAATCTTATCTTTTTTAGTGGAAACTCCGCGCGGTCGCGCGCGAACTGAGTGATGACGTCACGGCGGTTGGCGATTTTATTTATTTTAAATTTCAGTTAGAATAAAATTTCAGAAAATTTTAAGAAATGTATATAAATGAGGCCCCTTGGAGCTGAACTCGGTCATGAATAAGTGTAAAGTCTGATTTAGCCCCGATTGACTAAACGCTGAGCGCTCAGCATCATTCGTATTGACATTAACAACTCGTATCATTGTCAAGTTCAACTCAAAGAAGACTGATCTGCTTCTGCCCAGTGAGTAACATTACGACAGAATTGACGTGCGAGGTCCACCCCTGTTCCCACCTGCAAGTGACGGGAGTGACGGGCCTCGACGACCACCTCTACGTCGTCTGCAGGTCCTCCGAACTGCTCCATATCTACAAGCTGAATGATTGCCGGAACCTCTCTGACTGCGTTACTCCGGCGGCCCACCCCACGGACCTCGCGTCCTGTGACCTCTCCAGCAGCACGCTCTACCTCGCCGATAGACACAACGACAGCTGGTACGTCATCTGGCGCGCTGATGTGACCGACCAGTCCGCCATCTCGTGGAGGGTGTGGTACGAGTTTCCGTTCGATCCTGTGGCCTCCGGTGGCGCGCCGCTCCATCTGTCGGTGACCGGGAACACCGGAGGGGACTGCACGGTGCTCGCTCTACTCGGGACTACGCTGCAAATAATCGACGCAGGGGGGAACCTGCTCAAAGTCCTTCAGCTCCCTTATGATGTCTACTTCCCCTGTCACATCATAGAGGCAGCGCCGGGGGTCTACACCGTGGCCCACACCCAGTCATCAGCCGTGGCACAACTTGTCCCCCCCACCTTCGAGGTGGTCGCCAAGTACAGGCAGAGCGATCAGGCTCGGATCCGCTTCGCAGCATATCTCGCGCCTGACGGCGAGGGGGGAGTGTTTGTGGCAGACAGTGGCAACGGGGTCGTCCTATTGGTCGACTGCGATCTGCAGTCGGGTCGGATCGTGCTCAGGGCGCAGAGTGGCGGGGCCAAGCCTCTGCGTGTCTCGTGTGTCCAGGAGGTCCTCATGGTGGGCTATGACAACGGGAATGTGAAGGTGTGCAAGGTTGAAACGTTCGCTTAATGGAGCTGTGAGGGTCTTTAAGGCTGAAACATTCGCCTAGACTTGAGGCAGATTGTACAAGATTGCGACTAACTCTACCGATTCCAGAGAATCTATTTCGAGTGGAGAAACTGGAGCCAGTTGTTAATCATTTGTGTTTTCTGCATCCACTCTTTGGAACTCCCTCCCGCTTTCTTTGCGTTCATGCACAACCCTGTCTACCTTCCTCTCCGGTTTGAAGACTTACCTTTTTCCTCCGTAATTATTAATCTAACCGGCTGCCAAACGGATAACTGACTTGGCCTTTCGACATGATTTTCTCTCTTGGCCTTGTTCGCTATCTCAGCCTGGGTGGACTAGGGATGATGCCAATGTTGCCGGGAGGCGTCCCCGATATAGTCGCCAGACTATGAAACGGACGAAAAACCCATTATTATTATTTATATTATTATTATGACGTTCATTCATATTGTGTGATGAAAGCAATGATTATTGTAGTTCTTTCCAGGCTACAGGCGACGGACAAGTTTTGCGTTAAATTGTTGACAATAATGTAATCCTTACATAGGCTACGGGCGCTCTGTTGACTATTACGAAATAGAATATAGAAATTAGAGTATGGAAACCAGAAAAAATTGACTATAGAAGTAGGAACTGATGTAAAACGTAGCGACAATTTTAATCATTTACCGTTGTATAGACTGTTATGTAGACCTAGAGCTGTATTTGCACCAAAGTGGTCATGAATCATACAACAGTTCAACTTTATTTCAGAATTGTTAATATACCTCATCACAATTCAAACGTTGTATTTCTCACCACGATCTTATGTTTGCATACAATGATAGTCGAGAAAGTTACTAAAAAACGATAATATTGTTGTCATTTAGCCTAACATTGCTAGAGGTCTTAACGTCAACAGGAGTATTTACAAGTTACCGGGCGAAGTAGTCCATATCCTAAGTTATTGTGCATCTTTCAGAAATGTTATACAGAGCCTTCACGGCCTTTTTGTTTACACTAGAATTATAAAAATACCAAATCGAGAATATCAGGAATTCATTTAAGATATTAGCTACCGGTACCGCAATAGTATTCAGGAAATAAAAAATCATCTAGCTATGCAAAAACTCCTAGAGGGGACAAAAGCCTGTAAGTAGAGTACGTTTCCAACAGTCTGGTGCTGCGCGTACAAAATGCTTAGACGATCAACTAAATGTTGATCTTCTCAAATGGTAGGCTACAAGCAGATTTATTTTCACACAAACTTACAATTAAAAAAGGTATGCGTAATGATGCTGAAAAAATAAACGACAAAGTTTCATATTTCCGTCAAATAGAAATATGATTAGGCACAGCGGTGCGAAATGGTTAGAAAGCGAAGGAGAGTTAGCACATAGACAATGGATCAATGTGCGAAAAACAACAATATCAAATCAGCCGCTCTTCAAAAATATCATCCGAGTCTGCTGACGCCATTACGTTACACACCCCTCCCTCCCCCCCCACTAGCGGCCCCCGCCCCCCCGCACCCCCCCCTCCGACAACGAAAATCGAGGAACCTCCGCTGAGTAGCGGCGTCTTCGCTCCCCCCCCTCGTGACTCCCCCTGTGACCTCCCCCATGACCTCTGCTGAACTCTGCCTGGCTGGGCGCTGTGTGGGGGGCGCGAGAGGGGTTGGAGGAACAGAGGGGGGTCGAGAGTTCATAGATCATGTGACGCTGGCAGCTGCTCGCGTTTGATTGGTTGACGTCGATAGGCTGAGGAGTGTTGCGATGACGCAGGATTGGTCGTGAACTTAGGTCCACGTCAGACCTGGAGAACAGGGAACAAGCCAAATGGGAGTCGAGTGATTGCCAGCAGAAAAAATCAAATAAGCAATCAATTATAGTAGCTATGCAGTTCTATTCACTGAATAAACAGGCACGAGGACAATATGACACGTTGAAAATTAAAACTTGTGCAAATGATGCCGCAGACCGTAGATGGCGTTCGATGGTTGAGAGGACAAGGTCAAGTTGATCAAGGTCAGCCTCGCTGAAGGGCTCGAGCTGCTGCAGCCAGTGCTGCACTTGCACCTGCTGTCTGTGCAGCACCTACATCACACAGGGGCTATAAGGGTCAATCTGCTATAGCCAGTGCAGCACTCGCACCTGCTGTGAGAACAACTGCGCAGAATTATCACAACAGTTTAGTTATTTGTAGTACGCTTTTGATGGTAGTCTTTGATTTGATAATGGTTCTTGTCAAACAAAGTCTGATTGATATATGGTTGTCTTCAGAAATTAGAGCAAACAAAGGTTAATGTTCGCAAATATCTGAAGGCTTCAATGCTCAAATTACCTAAAACTGCCAATATTTCTCTATAATACTAATAACATCAAATACTGAAATATTGCGAGATTCAAGATGACCTTGAGGGTTCAACCCCTCTGACCCCAGAATAAACCCTCACCTGCAGGTCATGTTCGGCGCACTGGCGGGCTCCATCTGACCTCCAATCCTCTAGGCCCACCCTCCCTGAGAACTCCCGCGTCTTTTCAGGAAACTTTCGACTGCCCCCAGGGCAATCTTGCATTCCTGCATAGAGCTCCTGATGCGCACCAGTGGTAGAGTAGCTCGCTGTCCTGTTTGACCCCTGGTGCGTCCTGGATTCAAGTCCATCGCGAGAGCTCGATCTCGCCCGGTGACAAAGAGCCTCACCAGAGTCTCGATGGACCCTGGGAGCCCTTAGCGTCCCTAAAGCCCCTGGAGCCTTGGTTGCCCCTGGCACCCCTGAAGCCCCGGTAACAGTCCTTAGCTGGACTAGGGACCCCGCGTGTCGTAGCCCGGGGCTCGCCCTGTTGCCCCGCTGGGAGCCCCTGCGCCGCATGGTTGGCTGGTGATGCCCCTCAAACATATTTGACTGGTGGTGCCCCCCAAACATGACTGGCTGGTGATGCCCCTCAAACCTATTTGACTGGTGGTGCCCCCCAGGGCTTGAGTGCAGCAAAGCGTCGTCTGACCGAACGCAGCCCTGAGACCCCGTGTAGCGGAGACCCGCACCCACATTCTTCGTTCTTTGACGCTCCACGCTGCGACTGTCGTTACGCCCCCTGTTCGCCCCCGCACGTGTCAGGGTCTCATCGCGAGTCTTGCGACCCGGTGAACTCTCCCTCGCGCGTGAGTCGGGTCTGCCGCGCCTTCCAGACTGCACGGGCTTGAACCTGCATTTCACGCATTCGGTCATCAAAGTAGTTACTCAAAACAATACTTGAAACAATTACTAGTAAACAATTTTCTTAAAAAAGTTAAAGATGCTGTCCAAATAGGCTACAGGCGACTTCTAAATGGGCTAAATAGGCGATACAACAGCAAAAATAATTCTTGTCACTCTAGGCTATATATAATTATACATTTATTAAATAAGCTGTAAATACATATAATTATACATTCATTTAATGAGCAAACTTTTTTCGCTGAAATGCAATTGAAGGACTAATAAACAATTAATTACACAACAATAAAGTCATATTCAATAATATTACCAGACGATGACATTGTAAGAGGCAATATATGATGAGACAGCTAACTGTAACCTGTGGGGTTCCTGAGAGCTCCCGGGGCGCTGCGGGGGCGCCGAGAGTGGAGCGAGGATGTGTGTGACGGATGTCGGGCAGGAGCTCGCCTCCACCAGGTGGGGCATGGATAGAAGGGCCCCTGCCCCTGAGAGAGAGACGACGCTAGCAGCGCGGTGTTTAGAAGACTGTAGACTAGCGCCATCTAGGCACACTGAACCTGAGGGGCAACATTAATGGAGAACTTTAGATAGGGGTAATCTAGGCACACTGAACCTGCAGTTACAAGTCTGGTCAGAAGTGGGATGTCCCCAGAATGGATTGATAAAGTATGTTTAAAAAAAAATCATTTTTTCCCACCAAAACATTGAAATTTGACAACAAAGTGAAACAACACTGCTAGATTAAACCAGCTATGCTTATATCAGTAAATAATAATCCTAAAAACCTAAGTAAGTAATATTTGAATTAGGAAGTGATCAATCTAAACTTTCAGGACGATCACATGATCAAGTGATACAAGCGTTCTGACGGGGTAGGAAGGAGCAGCCGCTATCCTCGTTCCCCCCACCCTGCCTCCCATCATTTCATACAAACTGTGATACAAACTGTGATGCAACTGTGGTATTACTGTGATACAATTGATAGCTGTGATACAAGCGCTCTGACTGGCTAGGGAGGAGTAGCCGCTGTCCTCGTGCCCCCCACTCTGCAGAGCCCCCATCATGCGACGAATCCTCCCCGCACTTCGTAACAAAATATTAATGAGGGGGTGATCTTCTATCCTCCCCCCGAGTCCCACCACCGCCCCCCTTCCTTCTACGTCCAAGGGAGTAGACATAGAAGTGTTGGCGGCGGTGGGGTAGCGTCTGGAGGTCACTGGGGCAGCAGCAGCAGCAGCAGCAGCTGCCAGCCTCAATCCCAGGCGCTTCTTTCTGTAACAACAACCACAACAACAACAATAATAGTAATATATAATATTCAGTGTTGTCGTTTCAGAAGCAGTCAGTTTTATAATTCATCGGAAAGACATCGGCAGTTAACTAATAGACAGTGGACTGTTGCCCCGATCTGAAATCATACAACGCAGAACCCTGCTCCGGAAAGAATAAAATTAAACTGTCGCAAAGTTTAGATTAATTATGCGGGCCAAGCAGGGCGGGCCAAGCAGGGCGGGCCAAGCAGGGCGGGCCAAGCAGGGCGGGCCCAAGCAGGGCGGGCCCGCCCTGCTTGGAACTCAGGAACTCAGGAACTCAGGAACTCAAGGAACTCAGTTCTTAACAACGAGCTAAACTGAAGATCGTGCTAGTGGAAGATGCACCAAAATAAGACTTCAGTAAAGATCTGAAAATTAAGTAATGTATGTAGGGAGATGTAGAAGTGATTCAATAATAAATATGCATCTATTACTGCAAGTCGGCAATAGCAGCAGGAGAGTATAAAATTGGTTTATTATACTGACAATTGTTCAGTTTTGAGGAGCACGTCGTCGATGGCGCCCTCTATCTGAGGAATCTCGTCGAGCGACACCCCGTGCGTGCTCTTGAGTCGGATCAGTTCGTTCATGCCCCCCATCAGTCGGTCTGCACCCCACACACAGGGGGGTTCATGCCCCCCATCAGTCGGTCTGCACCCCACACGAGGATTGCAACAACTGCATGCGTACTAGAGCAAAACATACACGTGACAATGTTCTAAGACGCAAGTGTGCACACACATAAGCGCTCCATGTTCAGTTATGCCGAGTCCTGATGACGAGCAAGCATATGGTCGAGCTTCCAGCAAGAGCCGCCATTTTGGTATTTCTACCGGATGTGACATCACATGAAACTTATGAATGATGATCGCATTACGAACGCTAGACTTTAAATAATAGTTGTAAATAAAGTTTAAAGTTTGTGCTGCTGTACACTAGAATCATTCCATGTGCCCCACCTAGTTCCGCCCTCTCCAGACACGCACTCGACCACTCGGCCCTGTCAGGCTGCTCTACCGCATCTCCAATCAGCCCTGTCCCTTGGCCCTGTGAGCCATCGATTGGCCCTAACCCTGGCTGGTCCTGCAGGCTCCCAATGGGCTCCATCCCTGCCTGGCCCCCCGCGGTTCTGGGCTGGTCGGTGAGGTGCCGGATGTGAGCGGAGAGTTCATAGATGCGCTCCATTTTGTGCAGCAGGAGGCGCTCACGTGACCTGACGTCAGGGGCACACAAACCAAGATCACGTGACATTACGTCACAGGCACATAAACCAATCCCAATCAAAGCTATTGTACTCATAAAAAGCTACCAATAGCAATATTTAATCAAATGTGAGTGCACAACAGATGGCAGTAGGCTACGCGAGTAGTAGACGATAGTTAGCCAGATGAGTTGATGCAGATATTCTCGCTTATTACAAATTTTCTCATTTACAATTAGTAATTCTTTCAATATCGCATGCTGCAGACCCAGCTATGTGATCTAGATAGTGGAACCTACTCACTGATGAACTCGCTCAATTTACCTAGTTTGTGACAAGATCCTTGAGTTGACCTAGATATCGAAGTTTGACCTACTTGTTGACGAGCTCCCTGAGCTCCCAGACGAGGGTGGGGGTGTAGGACTCCGCCCCGTTCCTCCACCGGCGCAGTCTGCGCATCACCTTGCGCAGCTGCTGCACCTCGCGTTCTAAGTTCACCTGTACTCCACACATGTGCAATGGCACTCTACACTGCACTTCTGCACGCTGCACTTTATATAGGCTCAACGAGTCACTTCTGCATTCATTTATTGGAAAAAGGTCAATTTAATAATCAAATGGCTTGCTTTGAAGATGCGGTACCTGAAACTATTGCATTGGTAGTACATGTATATAGAATATTAAGTCTGGCTGCCAGCACATAGTAGGAAACCATCAATGACTGTTTAATTCTGTCATGTTCTTTGTTACATTATTTGTGAATAAATTTCATTTGCCCTCCATCAATATTTGCCCTATAAGTAAAAAATGACTGATTCAGTAACTGTGCGCAATACACGCCGAAGCAAAGTGCACCTTAGATTGTTTGAGGGTTCTGAGTCGTCTCGACACAGCCCCCTCACTGCCTGACCCACAGAGGGCGCGCTTCTCAAGAGACGCGTTGAAGTCATCGATGAGTTGATGTAGGGCACGCTCGACAGCTGCCAGGAGCGCCCTCTCGCCCGGGCGCGGCTCGGCGAAGCTCTCGGGGTGACCTCCCCCACGGCTCGCTGTGTTGCTGCTGGAGCTGGTGTGGGTGAGGGAACTGAGGGCGAGGTCACCGCAGGAACGCTGCACAGCCATCAATGTAAATAGAATGTATGCATTTTGACCGCCAAACATTTTTATCTATGCGTTAATTTTTGAAACACTCTAGGCCAAAAAGCTGAGTTTATTCTGAATCCCTAGAAAGCGTATACGTTGACTGTAACAGTAAATGTAGTAATCAATTTTAAACAGTGGCCTACGTCGTAAGGCTATAGTTATAAAAATTATTCGCGCAAGAATCTCATAAATATAATTTTAGAACGCGTGAAACGCGTTGAATATGTAACAATATATATAGAACTTTATTCACCTCGCGGTAGAAGAACATAATAGAATACAACTCAAAAAATATAAATTAAATAAATA
>JAQIWG010004985.1:0-15194 GCA_034695025.1 Chamaedrilus cognettii | reverse complement strand
TTCATTAACTACTAATTAATTCATTAACTACTAATTAATTCATTAACTACTAATTAATTCATTAACTACTAATTAATGCATTAACTACTAATTAATTCATTAACTACTAATTAATTCATTAACTACTAATTAGGATCGTCATTCCTCCACTACGATATGTTGTCCCCATGGGCTATTTTTAACATTTGCCCAGTTGGCTCTTTGACGCAGCGAGTCAACTGGTTGTTACCGGAACACGGCGGAGCCGCTTTGACACGGCCGCACGGCCACTGCACTGCTGCGCGGCAACACCATGCTGCTCAAATTGTTCACTGGAGCGCGCTGAGACTATGTTTATTACACACACCACGCTGTGAATAGCCCACCTCTATACGGCAGCAATGATAATTATTATTAACCGAAGGGGGCCGGCCCCGGGAGGGCGCGGAGGCTCGGGCTCCCTAAAAATTGTTTCAAATTTATTTCGCAAGTTCTTTCTCCCTCTGAGCGAAGGGGTCCCACTTCCCCCAAAAATTTCATAAGTCTCGGCACAGAGAAATAATCGGCCAGCGTGTAACTTTTTTTTCAGAAAAATAGTTGAAAGATTTTTTCAGGCGGAAGAGACCTCCTGACGCAAAATCTTGCAAGTCCCGTGCATGGAACTGCATATTGCGAACAGCAGTAAAGATAGGGGAAGGATACAAAGACAGGCGCTGCTGTACAGAATATAAGTCTGTACAACAGTAGTACACCTTCAGGGTAGAACGCGTCGACGGCTAAAATAGGTCTTATGACTATAAGCGCAACCACAATTCTTTAATTTGGGGAGCAGTACAACTAAACCATCTCCAAGGTTCTCTATGAATTTGCTCTAAGAACAATGGGCTATGTTACCTATGTAGCTAGATAATAGATTTTGTAGCTTTATAGTGGCGTGGAATTCCTCTCAAAACTAGGCTTGTATCAAATGGAGAGTCAGCTGCTAGTATTACTTCTAAGCTGGTTTTAGCTTAGAATTTTATTGAGCCTGTTAAGATTGCATACATTTTCTGAAATGCATCAAAATGAGCATCTATGGGCTGAACTACAACTATAGGCAATAGAAGTGTATTTGTGTTTCCCTACTGTGTTGGACTTTGACGCTAAAAATTAGTTGAGCAGTATAGTTTGATGTTCAAAATTATTGCGATCATTGCTTGACCAATGGTTAAATTTTTTGACACGGGCTCTATAAGCTACGTGTATCAAATCTAGTTGCCATTTTTGCTATGAGACCCGATGATTAAATTCAATAATGGGCTTGGTTAATTTTGCGCTTAAGTTTCATAGGCCTATAGTGCGCTGTTATTGTTATCAGAGTTATGTAGTGAAAATCTTTTAGCTTATGCCAATGATTTTTGGAACGTTTTTGATGAGCTATTAATAGAAGTGCAAGGAATGCAATCCATTGTCCAGACTCAGCACCGTGACAGACGCCGCGATATGGCTGACTTTGTCTTTTTTGATCAACGGGGAGAAAGAAGCTTAGAAAAACTTTTGATTAATGCATCAGCCTGAATAAAGAAGAACAGGTTAAATATAACTTTTTCTAATTCTGCTGTGCAACCGATTTGTTTTTGCATCCAGGGCATTCGGTCGCCCAACGAGATGGTGCTCATGACGGTGCAGGACCTCGGCTGCGATCGTAAGTTGTTGCAGGGCGCAGCCTGGATACTCAAATAAAGTGTAACACAGAAAAAGGGAGTATTAAAAAAAGGCTAGACGAAACTAATCACCTTTTTATCGGTATCTCAAGGGGTGCCTGAAACTTATATCCGTACCCACCATTGCGAGTTAACCTCGAGTTGATCACTCGGCGAGTTGAGAGTGACCGTTGTCAATCTCCTGTGCCCAGCGTGACGTCACTCAGTCCGCCGATTGAGCCAACTCGAGGTTAACTCGCAATGGTGAATACCAATATAAGAGATGAAGAAAGGTGATGTCCGATTAGTAAAGATAACTTTGATTGCGAAATTGGAACCAAATTTAAATAACGCCAACTCAAATAATTTGAAGAAATTGTCAAAATATAGCAATGATATAATTGCAGCGTCATGTCCACTGTGCAGCTGAGACGATGATGGAGTTCACTGATCACCCGAGGATGGTCCCTATCCGCGACAAAACCGTCTGGTTCCACGTCACCGCTCCGGGACAGGGCCGGGACGCCCCGGATCTTCCTGCGGAGTAAGTATGGACTGCTCCGGGACAGTAATTACTTTATCCGTCAGTTGCAGTTGTATCCTTCTTGGGACTTTCTTGCTACAGGAATCTCTCTGCCGGTGGTGTCGTCAGAATTTTAATTCAGGTGGGGTGCACGAAAATTAGTGTGCTAGATGTCAACTTTACTTTGTCAAATTGCATCTGGATGATGCGTACATTAAATTAGTTGAGAATTTTGACCATTGACTGGCTTTGAAATTGTGACAGGCACAAATTCGCTCAAACAGACCGCATTATTTCCTAATGGAAAAAGTGTTTTTGAGAAATGTTAAGGTGTGGCACGATCCCCAGTTCCCCATAGCTGGAGATGCCACTGCGCTCCGCTGATGTTCTGCCACGTGGCATGCCCTAGCCATTCAATTGAAGACTGTTGGAAGACCAATTGGAAGATCATGTGGATTGAGTATACTCACAATATACAAATCTTCTGAATGTAATGTGAGTGCCGTCGATTCCATAACTGCTTAGGTTTCTAGTGTTAGCAAATATTTTATTTCTCATGCCAATGTTTCTTCCATTTCATATTTTGATGATATTTTATTGTGTTAATTGCATATTTTTCTCTGACCGCTATCTGGGCCCGGCCGGTCAGTTTGAGGATCCGGATTGCTACAACGATGGTAGTTTTGAGAGTTGAAGGTTCGTGTGTAGTAACAAAAACTATTCCGGTTCTGTGCGACCACGCACAATACTGCTCCCCCTCTTCAGTCGACTTCTGCGACACGCCCGGGGAGCTCTGGGCTGTAAGCCAATTATTTGTTCCCCGGCTTGCGGGGGTTTGCTGCAACTTGTGCTGTGTTGCAGCTACCAGTATCCCAAGATGCGAGAGATAGGGGAGGACCTAGTGGCGGTACTCGATCACTTTGGGTATGTCTGCTCTGTTTCCTGACAGACATTTTTCACGTACCTATTTCCATGCTTGTAGTAGTCGTCGTTTATTACTTGCCCGGGGTGCTCTGACTTGCAAGACATTTCTTTATTCCCTAGCTTGCAAGGGTTAAATAATGCGTGGACATGCCTAACACAACGATTATAAAGGGCCGCTTAAGATAGTGTACATTAATGTTTAGCATTGCTGCGTGAATCACATAATTTTTATTAAATGACTGGCTGGCTTAAAAATGCTGTTTTCTGTATCTCTGTGTGCGTGTAAAATTGTACGTGGTTGTACGTACTGTTGTTGTGTGTAGTGTGAAGCAAGTGGTGTGTGTGGGGGAGGGGGCGGGCGCAAACATACTCGCGCGCTTTGCGGTAAGTAGGCATACTTGTCTGACACAGAAGGCACTGTAATTTTTTTGTTTTCATGAACTTGAAAACCTGAATGATTTAATGTGATTGAGGTTATTTTCTTGACATTTTGAAGAGAACTATTAAAACTTGTGATCCAATATAAAATTATGAAATATGACAGTGGTGCATCGATTAAAGTTAAGCGTTTAAATGGTTTGAAGCCGACTAAATATTTGACATTTCCAATTTTTGTGATTATCGTGACGGTAGGCCATTGCTCGTTGTCATTGCTATTCACACGTAGATTAAGCAAGTTTACTTTAGCAAGTTTGTTTTGAGATAATCACACTGTGTTATACATGTTGCTGGTGTACATTAAGTACTTGTAGTGTGTATGTCACACATTACGCGCGTGCTTGGAGTGTGTTTGTGTGTAGATGGCACACAATACGCGTGTGCTTGGAGTGTGTTTGCTCCATTCTACTGGAACATCCGCCAGCCTGCAGGAGTCCCTCAAGGAAAAGGTGCGTCTGCCAGAGAGCTACAAAGGGAGAGGGAAATTTGACTTCTTATGGCAATTAGCTTGATGCAGATGGCTATCGCACTAAGTAGAATAAATATTGAATCAGTCTGGCCCTGATCGCCCATTTTATTATTCTTTTTCTCTTTGGCTTTGAGAGTCCCGAGGCGTTCATTCGTGTACATTTTAAGATTTTTATAACTCGAATTTTAAGAACTCAAATACATTCGCCGACGGCCATGAGGTCATCATTCGGTTTGACCATTGGCAGACGATAACATTTTTCTAAGATATGCTTAAGAATTTTTTACGGCTAAGATTTTCACAAGTGTTCTTTTGAGATTGAGGTCCTTGGTTCAGTGAACATCTAGGCATTATGTCATTGCTATTGTATGTAAGATTTTGCAGGATGCATTATAGCGTGACGACGTTATAGCGACTGCTGAGAGGTGAGATGAATGATGCTATGTTATTGTTGCTGTTGACCGGGATTTTTTTGACCGCACTTGTCTTTCGACGGGTCTATGACCGCTGTGGTTGTTGATGGTTTTGGAGGTTTAAAGGCCGCTTGTTGTAACAAAGACAATTACCGCTTCCCCCTCTTTAGTCGCTTTTGACGACTCGCCCCAGGAGCTCTGGACTGTAAGCCCATTCTTTGTTCCCCAGGTTTGCAGAGGGTATAGACGATTGGTAAGAGATTAATCATTATGAAAATTTGTTAGCAGTTATTTTATTTTGTGCAGAGGTTCTGTTAAATTCAACAGCTTTTCGCTTAAATTTCTGAGAACTATCATCTTATTGTGTATGCTAATTCAGCTAATCAGGTGGAATCTAGACGTGAGCACGAGTGCTGAGGACTATCTGGTGCTGCATCGCTTCGGCGGCAGGGTACTGCGTCTTCTTGCTTCCTGTTTTAGGCATCCAATGCTCCTTGCTTTGGTTTGCTATATTTTCGTTTTGAAACCCGAAGACTGTTTAGTGAAACTTAAGTAGAATATAGTTCTAACAATCGTTGATGTATTTCTTAGTGGAAGCAGAATACATTGCGAGTAAAACGTATAAGTAATCAACCATCTTTATTGCTGCGAGATGATTTAAGTTGTGGGGGTGGAGGATATCATGAAAAGTACCTCATCAACTCATTGCGAAGAGTCCATGTCGTATATTTGGGTGCGGTGGCATGTTAATATTGAAAAAGTAATACAGATGATGCCAAGACAACGTTCAGGAATGTTAATGCGTTGAGCCTTTGTACTTCAGCCAGCGAGAGGTGACAGGGTGATTTGTTAATTTGTTGATTCAGTCTATGTCAATAACCATGGGTGATAGGATGGTTTTTAAATTTATGCTGTTGAGCCGGCTTACTTCAGTCAGCCAGTTGTGACAGTGTTGTTCCTTAATTTATTGGGCCGGTCTACTTGAGTCGGCGAGGGGTGACAGGGTGGAGTGTTGTGGAGCAGTTCAACAAGGCCAAGGACAAGGAGGATGTGAAGGTGCTCATTGAGGGGTTCCAGGAGACCCTGCGCAACAAGACGAACCTCAAAAACGTCAAGAAATACGTCGAGTCCTATCTCAAGTGGGTCGCAAAGAACTTGATAAAGTTGAAAAGCTTTTTTGAGTGGAAAACGAGCAGTAATTTCCAAAATCAGCAGTAACATTTGAAAATCAGTAGTATTTTGATATTCCTTTCTTTCATGCAGTAACATGGGAAACTGAATTGCGTTCCGTGCTAGCATTGAAGAGTTACATGTAAGGCCATGCTCGTCTTGCACACAACAGATAGGCTGCCTGTGAAATTTCCCTATACTAGTGCGTGATCGGAAAGGTGTTGCCATAGAGTAATTGTTGTGAATTAGTTAAATTCTCATATCGATAATTCGGATGAATTGAGCAATAATTCTCATCATATACATGAAAATTCTCATCAAATGGGTGTTATTTGGTATGAAGTTAACGATGATTTTTATAGAAGAAGTGGTCCCGCTTATCCAATAGGCAATTTTGTGACGAGGAAGTCGAGAGACCTTCATTTGGATTGGTTGTGTGATGCAATGATTTCATTTTGACACACTCTAAATTGCACCTCACTGCCTGCAATGATGGCGTGGCCTAAATGGCCTGCGATAATTAGCGATCATTGCGTTCATTTTACGAGCATTTTTCTGAGATTTTACATAAATTTTATTTGCACTTGCAGAAGATCGAGCATTGAAAGCGGCATTAAGAATAATTTGAAGTAAGTTGAGCTTCACCTTCTAAATAATTTACTGCAGTTTTTAACATTGTGTAGGTTATCAACTGACATTTTGCTTGTTCAACTGATTAACGTCAAATTTATTGTTGTAGACAGTTGTGTCTTTCGTCAGAAATCTGCTGACGATCAAATTTTCGTTTATATATTTTTTGTATTTTTAACTTTGGACATTGATCAATTTTAACTGACTCGATGCTCTGCAAAAATATCTTTTCTAGGCTAGCCTGGTACAATAGGAGGATTTAGTAGTTTTGAAATGGTTTTTCGCTATTTAACGTTTGAGGTTAGTATTTTATTGCCTCTACTCGATAACAATTTGATGTAGAGATTTAAAAGTCTCGCTATTTAATATGCTGACCTTTGCCGTGGCCCAGATGTCCGGTGCTGCTGATGACGGGGCAGCAGTCTATATTCTATGAGTCAACAAAGGCGCTGCACCAGGCTATCGTCAAGACGAGCACGGACAAGTCAAAGATCGAGTTCATTGAGGTTGCGGACGTGGCCAATGTGCTGGAGGAGAAGGTGGGCGAGAGAACTGTAGTGGAAGAAATGTAGAGGAATAAATGTAGTGGAAGAACTGTAGTATTTTCTATTTCTCTTTGTTTTGCTTACATCTTTGATCGAAAATTAATATTTTAAAACGATAATTTGACTGCGGAAAATAGGGAAGCATGAGACTAAGCTGGCGACAACATCAGTTTTATTAAAAACTGTCCCATAAAATATGCGATGAATATCTCTTGTTATCATCATAGGCCCATTTTAATGATTTAGTTCTTGCTGTTGCAGCCGGACAAGCTGGCGGAGTGCCTCCAGTACTTCCTTCAGGGACTCGGACTGGGTGAGTGACGTCATCGAATCGTTCCTTTTTCTTCTTTCCGAACTTAATTATCAAAATCAGTGACTTTCGGACTCAGATGAACCTGGGAACCATTTAATCCAGTTCTGTTCAAGCCTCAAGTTGAATTGCAACGACATGTTGATGCTGAGAACATTCATTAACTTTGTAAATGATGAACTATATGCCAGCTGCCCATTTTGAGCGTTTGCATAACTAGACTTTATTTCGGCCACCGAATAAAAGAAAGCGAATAAAAAAAAAAGAATTGAACTATTTTTGGTGCGCACTGCATATCGTACTTTCCTATACATTCTTATTTCTTATTGCAGAATCCGATACCCTGGAAGCTTTGGTAACAACACGGCTGTAAAATTATTGACTGTTTTCTTTTATGATTGCAGTGTCGTCGGTGCCCATGCTGAACCTGGGGGGGGGCACAGGGGTGGGGGGGCGCCGGCTCTCTATGGAATTCTCAGACAAACCGGCGAGGGAGCGCAAGCTCAGCACGGGCCCCCTCCTCTCCCCCGTCGAGAGAAAGCTGAGCGGCGGCTGCCCTCCGATCGTCATCGCTGAACGAAAAATCAGCGGTTGCCCCCCCGTGAGCCCCGGCAGCGGTCTGCCCCTGATTGATGAGCGTCTAAGAAGCGCCCCCATTCCCGTGACGTCGGATATTTCCGGCCAGATGCTCAACGTGGGAATTTCCCCGTCGCGGCATCAGGGCGAGAGAAAGCTGAGCTCGGGGAATTCTGAGATGACGTCGGAGTTTTCCGCCCACCTGGATGAGAGGAAAATAAGCATCGGGAATTCCGGGATGACGTCGGGGGTTTCTTCCCAGCAGGGCGAACGGAAAATTAGCACGGGAATTTCGTTGCAGGTAACGAGCGGAGAAATTTCCTCGCATCATGGCGAGAGGAAAATGAGCACGGGCATTTCCGATCAGAAGATTGAAATTCCGGGGGAGAGTTCCGAGAGAAAGATGAGCACTGGAATTCCCGCACAAGTTGGGAGCTCGCCCCCCCATCGCTAATTGGAAGAGACGACACTCAGAATAGACATGTTGGGGAGTTGGAGGGGGGAGCAGACAAGACAATCCCACCACATACCACACTCGCAATGTGCTTTGCAGGCAATGGATGTGTCAAAATGATTTCAGCTTTCTAGCAGATGCTTTGGCTTTGCTTGCATTATGATATATATTAGTGTCGCCGTGAAAATTGTCTTGATTATATTTGGTGGCCAGCTGGATTGAATGAATATGACTTTTAAGTGATTTCAGATTCATGCATCTCCAAATGTTTGCCCTCCCCTTTTGCCAATTATTGCCTTTTCTAATGCCTACAAATATAATGCCTATTTGTATATCGACGCTACTAACCAATGTCTACTGTTGTTGATGATGAGCGTGTAATTTCTACTTTTATGTAATGTTACTGTTAACTGGAATCGTTGCGTCATTCAGCGCTAAGATTTAGTGTCGTAATAATGTCATTGAATAGCAGTAGGCTGCCGTTGTTTCTATTTCGCACCAATTTAGAAATGGTCACAGCTAATGCAGTCTACTAGAATAAAGGATAATATGCCTGAGATACGGCATATAGTGCTAATTGATTTTTAACACAAATTAACGCAATATTTCAGGGCGATTGGATAGTTGTTGCGAAGTCTTCCATGAAATTAGGCCTTGGGCTATATTTGCATCCGGGAGACTAACGGGCGCAATATCATAGTACATGCCTGACAATCTTAATTTTGATTGTCATACATTCATCGAGTGCTTGCCTTCTGCTCATTTGTACCAAATGCCTAAAGGACATAATAATATAATCTATTTCAGTTGCTTTGTCGCTCTCGCTCCTGGTTATGGGTGCTAGTGATATAGGTCAAAAGGAGACCTGGACCATAGGCTTGGCAAGTGTGCTTAGTTTTAGCCCTGGCAGAAGCGATTCTTTGGACGCCGTAGTGACCACTTGGCCGCTATATTGAGGGCCCGCTCGCTATTTTGCACTGGTATTAACTCCGCTATTGACTAGGTATTAACTTGTGATAATCGCAATCCTTTAACCACATTCATAATGACAACAGCAAAAGCCTTGTTGCAATACAACTGGTTCGTGGCGCCCTTAGCCAGAGTCCAATCTTAGGTCCAGTTCTTCTTTCTATGTCTCTGGTGCACGCGCAGACTGGCCATAATGTCAATTCTGCTGAGTTATTACAAGTTGTATTTGCTATTGCGTATGTTTTAACAACTATTATTGCAGGCATTGTTATGCTTGTAACATTGATTTTATTATGAATCGATTCAACATGGGGTTTAACCAGTGTTGTCAGCCTGAAAATGGAACATGACACCAAAGACATCATAGTCTTCGTGCTGAATAAATTTCATTGTTTCTGTACTGTTTCTTCTCTTATATATATATTTTTTTTCTCTGCTTGTGTTTATATATATATTCATTCATACATTGTAGATCACCCAGATTTCTTCTCCCTTACTCCCTTCTTCTTTCCCTCTCTTCCCCCAAGTTTTGTCTTTGGAAGGCGGCGCCTCTGGGGGGTGACGAGGCGGGAGGGGGATGAAGACCATCCCTTCCCCACTCCGCTTCCAAGCCACGTGACCGAAGCACGCCCCCATGCCGAACAGGACCGCGTTGGACGCCGCGAAAAACTGAGAAACACAGAAAACAGAAACAGAACTGACAAGCACAATTATGACAAAATTATGTATATATCGAAGGTACGGTATCGTTAAACACCATTGAAAATTGATTACATTAGAAATCATCGAGAATTGGTGTCGCTAGGTTTTTTTTGCAGAAATTTAATCTAAAAAGTGTTTCATTTCTTGAACAAAAATTTCTAGGCTTATCTATGTGCACAGTAGACGTGCGATAAGACGCTAACATGCCCGCGCATTCACGCGCAAAAAGACCTGCTGAATAACGAAGAAAGTTAAATTTTGACCTTCCTTCGTTCAGAGTTATGTAACTTGGATTGCGAACAAAATGTGTTCCCAATCAATTTGCATTAAATGCAGAAGACCAATGAAGCCCTTTTGACTGGTTGGTTCAGAGGATCTTACCATTTTCAGAGGAATGTGAGGCTATTGAGTTCTTGGCTTATCTTAGATTAGCTTTTCTTATCTTAGAGTGCTTTATTTTAGCTTTTCTTATCTTAGAGTGCCTTATTTTAGCTTTTCTTATCTTAGAGTGCCTTATTTTACAACGAGCTTTTCTTAGCTTATCTTTGAGTTTGCATGGCTTACTAAGGCTTACCGCCGCCGCCGCCACTGCAGGGTGAAGCCCGGCAAAGACGGCGCACAGGACGCCGCAGGAAAGGAAACCGGCGGTAAATATTACGTAGAAACAAAACTCCTGCAAATAAAAACAAAAAATAACGCCAATGCGAATCAAAAAACAATATGAATAGTCTGATATAGTCGTGAAACAGTGCAGATATTGTTACCGCATGCAATAGCAATAAAACATACAAAATTGTCACCTAAATTTATAGACAAAAAGCTACACAAAATTGTATCATTTTGATCTTCTTATACCGAATGTACAATCTTGAGCAAAAGGCACATGTAATTCAATCAAATCCACGCGCTAATTTTTTCCACAATATACATACGGCGAAGCGAAGCGGCACCCTTGGCGGTATATCGTTGACCGTCAGCCTGAAGGCGTGTAGAATGTAGAAGAGCGCCACGCAGAGAAACGCGCTGAGGGCCACAATCTGGTACCAGACGCCCCCGTAGAGCGGGAACTGGGTCCATGCACAGGCGCTGGCGAACAGAGCCATGCTGGACACCTGCAGGGCGACGCGACGCAACACTAATTTGTCTGAGACAACTTACACTACGCCTTACAGCTCAATCAGACGGCGTGGTTGAAATAAGAATCTTTCGTTAGAAAAAATCTGACGTCAGCACGGTGCAATTCAAATCGGCTACTTCTGTATGAAACACAAGCGCTTGACACACCGACCATAGGACCGGTCACCTCGCTTGTGAAAAGCGAATAGTTCCGACCTTGCTTTGAGCTGCGCCACACGACGTTTTTGCAATAGGCTACCAACGTTCGAAATAAAAGCGTTTCAAATACGAGTATTGAAAATGCGTCGTCTGGTTTGGGGGTTAGGCCCCTCACATACTGTGACTTGCTCTTAGTAAGGGGCTTTGGGGTTTGACCGAAGTTTGATGAAACTTCAGCTGTAGCAATTTTGTTAGACCTTACATGTAGTTTCGGGCTGTCACCCAACATTGTTTGGTGCCAACGTTGGCGTCTTTTAAACATTACCTATCGAAAGACCTCAGTGGAGGCCAGTTTTAAAGTGTGATGCATTTAACTAAAACGGTCTGCATTGATGTGCGAATGGAAAATGATTTATTTGAATAGTAGGCCTACTTAAATGCTCATACTGTCTAAACTCTACACGATATCCCCGTTTACACACTATTACAATGCCTACTTTAGTAATCATAATTTATTTATATTGGTTATTTAGGTATTTTCTGTTTATTGCAATGCTTATGTTACTGCCGCAATATTGCATGCTTGATGTCTGTTGCCGCGCAATGAGAGGTGAATACTAGTGTTTTTGTAAACCTCTCCCTCCTTTTCTTTTGTCGTGTATATGTCCCGATTGATCTGAAATATGATTTACCACGCGCGATGACTGAATAAATAAATTTGATTGTTTGATTGTTTGTTTGATAGTTCTCCCTAATCACATGCACACGAAGAATCAAAGCACTCACATGCGGAATGTAAATTTTCTATTATAGCTGTGATTCCAATAATGATTGCTGTATTTTATAGACGGTACATCTTCTGAAAAAGTCTTAGGACTACCATTTCAAAACTAATACAAACTAGAGGCTTAGCGTACAGCTACAATTGAAAAAGCACAACTCTCTGCGTTTGATTCGTATAAATAAAACTCGTCTAGACAAAACTTGTACCATTTGCGCCGTTCTGAGAAGTCCAAAGAACCCGAGCACAAACTCCATATCGACTACCTCATTGGCCGCGTACCAGCACAGAGGTCTGTGCACCCCCCTCCTCACCCCCCTCTCTGTTCGCTCCTCTCTATCCCTCGTCCTCCTTGTCTCTCGTTCCTCTTTACTCTCTTCAGTTTTCGCCCCTTTGCTCCTCTTTATATTTTTATCCGCTCTTCGCTTTTGTGATTCTTCAGTGTCAGGCTCAGCAGGCGTGTCAGGGGGCGGGGGGTTGTCGGGGGAGGAAGGAGTTTGGGGGGGTTGTGGGGGTTCGGACCCCTGGTTCACACTCTGGGCTTGCTGATCCTGCAACGCATGAGCAAGGGCTTCCGGAAAAACCAGAAACTATGGGCGCTGTAAACATAGAACCCTCGAAAATTTGTCAAATTAGAGCATTCGATTGACTCTAATGTAACAAACTAAAAGAATAATTATTGTCCTCCTTAAATTATACAGTATCAGGTGGATGCTTAATTCACAGCCATACCCCTCATCGCAATGTTGAATGCAGTCACGAAGCAGACTGTCGCTGTCAGCACACTTGTCACTGTCAGCACACTTATCTGCATATAAGTTCTAAGCTAGACGTGTAACTTTCGAACTGCAGGTACCGCATAGCCCACTTTTCGAAGCGCATAGGATTATTTAAGGTAATTATTTATTTAACTTTAAATTTTAAAGCGCTCACATAAAAGTGAATACTTTAAACCGTATGCCTTTAGCGAATACATGAAACTGTAAAGCGAATATACTCAAAACACACTTGAGAGGGGTGTATCTCCAGCTGGTCCAGCTCGGCTGCCTGTATCTCGAGTTCTACTCGTTCGTCCTTCACCCCCTGCCTCCCCGTCCCTGACCTATCACCTCGCCCCGTTTGCTCCAGCTTCCCCCCCCTACCCCGCATGTCTCGCCTCCCACTTCGCGCCCCTCGCATCCCCCGCGAGCCCCGCTCATCCTTTCTGACTTGTATCTCAGCCCCCAGGTGGTGTCCCAGGGACCTAGGCTGCGAGATCGAGGAGAGGTCTCGCGTGCAATTCTGCTGCGAAGTTCGCTCGCTTGTTGACTGCTGATCATCATTCCTCGCTCTACGTTCTATCGAAGGACGCTCTACTGATGAACGTAAATTTCTATGCTCTATAGCTGGACGCTCTGCAGATGAGCCTGAATCTCTACGCTCTGTAGAAGGGCGCTCCACAGATAGGCACGACGCTCTTCGCTCTACAGATAGACGTGACGCTCTTCGCTCTACGGATAGACGTGATTCTCTACGTTCTACAGATGAGCGTGATTCTCTGCGTTCTACAGATGGATGCTCTACAGGCGGTCGTGACTCATTTCGCTCTACAGATGTGCCTGACTCTGCTGATGGTCGCTCTATGGAATGTTGTGATTCTCGACGCACCACAGACTGGCGCCTGTTTCCGTCGCCCGTTTCTAGCTCGGCTGACCACTGCCCTTCCAGCGAAGCTTCGATGTCTAGCTGAGAATGCTGCTTGTCCTCAAGCCGAAGCTGAAAGCGCACTTTTTGCTGCTGCTGCTGCTGCTGCTGCTGCTGCTGCTGCTGCTGCTGCACAAGAACGCTCACGTCACTCAGCGGCAGTTGATCTGAATCCGAATGATGCGATAGCTGCGAGGGTTTGCGCCTCAGTGATGTATCCTTCCGACGCAAGCAATTCTTTGCTTGGTCTACCACCACATGCAATTTCTGCGGTTGTTTCTCTTGCTGCTGCTGCTGCTGCTGCTGCTGCTGCTGCTGGATCTCTTGCTGCTGCTGTTCTTGCTGCAACTGCAACTGCTGCTGCTGCATCACCTGCTGCACCACATCCCAAAACTTCGTCTTTGGCGCAACTCGTCGTTCCGCTGCCTCCGACTGTCTTACACACGGCGAGACGTGTGGCATGTTATCAGCGTCTCCACCCCCTGACCGCCTCGTGCCCTGAAAGACTTCTAGTGGGTTCTCTCGCTGTCTGCCGTCTCTCTCATCTTCGTCAGAATCTGAGGGTCTCAGTGAAACCTGTCGCGCTAAAGATTGACGACGCTCTGGTGACACCGCTGTACGCTGTGCTAGCTGCGGCGTGGTCTGCATGGCGCCTGCAGACTCAGCGGTGCGCCCTGTTTAGGCCAGTATGATGTTCAGGATAGTAAGACGTCAACTTGCTTGACGATAAAGCTCAAACGCGATACCCCCTGCTGACTGGGGCAAATAGCACAGATCTTCAGCCCAGTGTTTTATAAGCTTACTATTAAGCTCGCTATAAAGAATTATTTAACACGGTAGCTAGTGGTTGCTACTGACGAGAGCTACATGTTGCCCTATATGTACTTGGCAAGTGTCGCCTAACGTCGAATGCTCGCTGGCGTTAGGCCTACAACGAACACACTTCAACAATAATATTCTTTTCGCTGACCGAATGTATAAATACCATGTACATTGTAGGCCCACTATAGGCCTCTGTAGTAGCGCGTTACTACGCATTATGCTGCACGACAAATTTGATCTGGCAATAAAATAGAATGCACGCGAGTTCATTTCATTTGAATTGATTTATTTCATTGCGGGCTAAGTGTCACTTAACTGCAGAGCTGTTGTAGGCCTGTGCAAAGCCGAGAAATAAGAATCTTCGGTCTGTATTATTTTCTTCTACTCTGTTCACACGCAACTGAGGACCGTTAAAATAATAACGGGCAACAGTGCTTTTTTATTTTCACTTTTTTTTACATGATTGTAATCAATTCATTGCGATTTTTTAGAATGCAACAATATAAATAAATATTAACGATCCAAAATATTATCTCCTATACAATACAGTCACGCAATCCTTCTGTCCTTGGACCCGTAAGCACCTGCAAGTAGCAGATGACCAGAAATACTGCCCTGCTACATCAGTCTTCAGACGTCTCATTATATAGTGGTGGGAATGCCGACAATCAGGAGCCGGGTTCAAAGCTAAGCTGAAAATTCTCCGCCGACACCGCCCTTTGTACTGTGGACGCCCTTTGTACTGTGGACGCCCTTTGTACTGTGGACGCCTTTTGTACTGTGGACGCCCTTTGTACTGTGGACGCCCTTTGTACTGTGGACGCCCTTTGTACTGTGGACGCCCTTTGT
>JAQIWG010004984.1:0-15195 GCA_034695025.1 Chamaedrilus cognettii | reverse complement strand
CAGATACGGTGGAACCACCACCAGCGACCATCAGCTGGTGAAATGGGGCATCACCTTTTCCCCGCAAGGGGCTAACATAACAACAACAGCACCGGTCATCGCTGACGACGCAAAATGATACATTGGGTCGTCAGGGTGGATTTGCTGAAGAAGTCTACCGGTAGACGGCCTGATCCCGCTTCCGATGACCCAATGTAAGTCGAGCATAAAGGGCTGCAGACGTGAATAACACTGTCCGAGGAAGGATGAGGACTGGTATTGTCATTCAAGTCCGACACAGTTTCTGCGAGCAGGTTAGTGATTACCATACATGTTCATGTAGCATACCCAAGCAAGTCGAGGAATAAAGAATAGACTTGCAGCCCAGAGCTCCTCGGGAGAGTCGTAAAAGGCGACTCAAGATGGGGAGCGGTTCCTGGTCTGGTATAGTCGAGCAAGGCCGAGTCATTGAACCGGACTGTAATAGTCTTTGGTACTACACACGGTCCGTAAATAACGAAAGCACCAGCATAGCATGTGGACTTGCATGTATGGATCAGAGTGTTAACAGTAAACTCATACAATCTACGTTTGCTGGCAAATCACTTTGAAATCAGTCAAAACCTAGATCGTATGCCTATTGGGCAGCAAAAGGCTCAGCGTATGGTTTCCGACAAGATCGGTGTTATGTAGAAGCGAGGCAAAATGACCATTGACATTTTTACTGCGGTATGGCATCGGTAGACTATAAGGGGCCTATTTATCGTGCCCATTTTGCAAGACCCCTTGGCAGCTGCGCTGGATAAAGTGCTCACTAGTCTGTCTGTTGCGCTGGGCTAATTTAAGTATCTCACTTGAGGCATCGGCATGACAATGACACTAATGTGCTTGGTAGGACTCCATAGGGAACATTAAGTGCGGTACCGGTAGTTTACATTTAAGTTAAGAAAATCACTTTTTAACGCGGTAAACTTTTCTTTTGAAGATCATAATCGCCACAAATTGAAGATGTAGGCCTACTAACTGAAACACTAGCAATTAGAAAAAGCATTTGCAGGTATATAAAAAAATACATAAATTTAGGAAAAATTCATTCAATTGAAACGCCTCATGTATTTTGACATTGTAAAATGATTAATTCAATGACCTATGACAATGTGCTTTTACTTAAAATCTGTTTCTGCTTCGGGTCCCTACTTCTTCAGACCGAAACTATTCTTGCTTGCAGCACGGTCACACGCACACACACACACACACACACTCGCGTTTTGTGGCCGCAGTCCCTGTTTACGCAGGGGTAGGCCATTTTCAGCCATGCACACCCGCCCTCTACTTTATCCTATCCGTCGCATCCTCACGTCGTAATTTTCTAGCTTTCATATCCTTCTCTGTCAGGCTTTGCCACGTCGTTTCCGGTGTAAGGAGAGGAAGTACATGTATAGTGCCGATTTGAGAGCTAAAATGAGTTGGAGGCAGTGGGGGAGGTGGTCAGAAGAAACCGACTGAGATGACTGGAGCATGTTTTGAGAAAAGAACCGGATGATTGGGTGCGGAAATGTATGGATTATGAGGTAGCTGGAAAAAGACGTGTAGGGATTCAATGACAATGAAATGACATTTCTTGCTTGCAGAACGGTCGTATGAGAGACTGATGATGCACAGCTTCGCCATACTGCTGGCTGTTATCTACACCTGCTTGAAAGAGGGCATGCAGTCCTCAACGCTCGACCACACCCCCTCCGTGCTCCGGCCAGTCTCGATCTCCGTCCCTTTCCTTCACAGGCATGCTTCACTGTATATCTTCCACAGTTTTTTTTACTTTATTTACTTTCTTCTTTTTTTACTTTATGCTGTGTGCTAATTTAGCGGTTTTGCCTCTTAGAAATTTGGCGGGACTTCCATGTCCATGTCTTCACTCAGGTTTTGACGTTTGCGCCCTGATGAGGACTGCTGGAGCTGAGTTTTTACAGTCGGCGGCCCTTCCTGACGCCAATCAAATAAATATTTATCTGGCACGAAGTTAGCAGACAGCGACACTTGTGTGTCAGACATCTTTGCTGAAGGGTTACACATGGTTTAATAGTTACTGGCACGGGGAATTAAGCCCTAGTCCTCTGGACTCAAATTTCGACACCTTACACCACAGCGCCTCACTGGGATCCATCTAGGTACAGCCTACCTAAACGAAAACTGCAGTCTAATTAAATTTTTGTAGAGATAACCTAACGTACCTAGTATCTTGGGATATTGGGTTTTGGTTCAGAGATAATACTGAAGATGGGGAGTTTTTGCGTAGTGGAAGAACTGATTAACAGCTTTTTACTTAAACTTTCATTTATTTGCAACATGAATAATACATAATACAGACAGGTAATACTGCTAACTAAAATTACGATACAATTAAAAATCGATTTGAAATGCAATGTCAACCTTTGGAAGCCTAGCATCTGCAAAACGGGACATGATAAAAAAGAAGACACACTGATAAAATTCCTACGGCGCTTAATTATATATGCGTGATAAAGCCAATTGAAATCTTAAACTGTTAAAATGTTATTTCAAGTTATTTCACGAGTTATTTTAAGCTACTTCAGGCTATCCCGCGGTGTAAAGCAAGAAATTAATAAATTAATAAAATTACAAGAATAATATTATATATATATATATATAATGTTATTCTTGTAATTTTTGGCGCATGATTGACCGTAATTAATTTGATATCATTGTAACATCGTTTGATTATTTGAATCACGTAGGTTGAGGACGTGGTATTAGTGGTATAGATTATATTAGTTTCTGAACATGTTTCATTTGCTACACTTTGTGTGAAAAAATATGTGTGTGTATTGGCTGACACTGTAGCAGGCGCCTGGCTAAGCAGGCTGACAGGCTGGACCGCCTGCTGGCCTGGTTCGAGCTCCTGCTCAAGCGTCAAGCAGGCGCATCGAAGCAGGCGGGCGTCAAGCACGGTCCGCCTCCCCACATCGACATGGGTGAGGTTGTCTTTTTAAATGGAGTTTCAGGACCGTGTGTAAGTAACCGTAAGCCCATTACAGTCCGGTTCTGTATAAGAGGCCGCCACAGAACCACTCTCCCTTCTTTAGTCGCCTTTTATGACTCGCTCGGGGAGCTCTGGGCTGCAAGTTTAATCTTTGCTTCCAGACTTGTCGGGGTAGCATGGGTAAGATCTGGGGCAGGGCATTCTTTAGTGCCCCTTGCAGGCCGGGGAACAAAAAATTGGCTTGCGGGACAGAGCTTCCGGGGCAAGTCGTAGAATACGACTAAAGAAGAGGGAGCGATTCTGTGACACCGGCTCTTTTGGACCGAACTGGACTGTATATAATCTTTGTGCCTCACGTAAGCTTACACTGTCCCTGACCTAAAGAAAATTAACAAAATAATAGCATTCTTTAGTGTGCGGTTGTAGGCGACACGGTGAGTTGTAGATAAAATTAGCATCAGTAAATATTTAATTTAGTGCTGCATACTTGCGTGCCTGCATGCAGGGTGGGTCAAAAAAATGGATACTTTCATGCATAACTATTACAATTTCTATCTGACGATGACCACATTTTGCACAGATAAATAGCCATCTATTTTCAACATTGTGCCAAGTTTGATTGAATTCTGTCGATTAAATATACTTGTCTGATATTTCTGTGCAAACTGCAACAGATTGACGTTTCATGGACACATACCACAAAGGTTTTCTCAGGATGACTAATTTTACACACGCAAATAGCCATCAGTTATTAATGTCCTTCCCATATTTAGTGTAATACTGTTGTGTGGTTCAAAGCTATGAACTTTTAAAATTGACTTGTCGTCTTTGTTTAAAATTGAACGGTGCTCTATTTACACATTCTTTGGCTTGTCTGTGCTAAAAAGTGCAGCTTTTCAATTTTTGCTATGTTTCTAAAGTCAGTTTTCTCACTTAGCAATCGTATTCGTATGGGCAGTTTGAATCAGAATTGCTGCTTAGCCAAAATTATTGTTTGATAAGCACTAGCGATTACCATCCAATTTGTAGCATTTTTGCACCAGGATATCAGACAAGTTTATTTAAAAAGCGCATAACTTCGGATCTAATGAACAGAATTTAATCAAGTTTGCAAAGATATTGACAGCAGGTGTCTATTTATCTGTGCTAAATTTGGTGAACGTTGGATACAAATTGCAGTAGTTATTCATGAAAAACCATAGTGTATCCGTTTTTTTGGCCCACACTGCATGTGAATTGTATTAGTTCTACATCATAAACCTAAAGGCCTAGGAGGGTGGTTTTTTTGTACCCTGCACCCTGTACATTTGGCGTAAAGGCGATGTTGTAGCATACGTTGCGTTGGATCCAAGGTCCGTCACTACAGCTTGTAGAATGAAGGACGTATGGGGATGAAGGGGGAGGGGCTTGGCCCGCGGGCCAAACCAATTACCAACCGTCAACAATTGACTGACAGAGTCATGACCCTGTCCCATCCAATCACAATAATTAACGACTATTACCCATTATACAAATCAACTTCCGTTTTTAATAAAAAAAGGCTGCTTTCTGCGATATTGTGCAGCTAATGCTTGCGCGTTCTAGGCTTGTAGTTCTGTGGTTGGATCTGATCAGTCGCGTGGCTCGACATCTTTGCATGTGAGTCTACGTTATGCAGAGGACAATCACAAAACTAGGTCAAATAAAAACTTTTAGGTGTCAGACTTAAGGCCTACTTTGCTTGCCCCTATATTTGCCACCCCAGTTTGAAAAATCTAGTTGCGCCACTGCCGCTGCATGTTGGTAAGCCTACTTTTCCAGAGATATGTGATGTAATTTGATCTATTATTGCTAATAATAGATACTAGATTGTGAGCTTGGCTTTGAAACGTGTCCGACATGTATATGAAAAGCCGTGTCAACGGTCGACTCAACGTCAGTCCGGTGGTAGACCACGCCTACTCCTGTATAACGCAACTGTCAATCGTCCGACCGAGAAAAAATTGTTTTTCTTTCAAATTAGGGTTAGGGTCCCGTTAGGATTTGCAAGTTAGGGTTAGGGCTCCATAAGGATCGGAAAGTTTGGGTTATGGCTGGGTCAGGGCTAGGGAAGGGTTAGAGGCTAGGTATTAGGTCTAGCCCAAAATTCCAAGAATTTTGGGCTAGTGTGGGCGTGGTCTACCACCGGACTCTACTTGGACTAGATCTGCTTTTGTTGTGTATGGAGAGCTCTGAGAGTACTAAGTTCTTGTTTTAGTTCTTTAATTCAAAATGAAACAATTATTATTAGGCCTATTGTGAATCAACTTAAATCTGAATTTTCTCTTGATTTTGATGTATCAGTTATGCCAAGCAATTCATAACATGGGTCTGAATATTTAGTGAAGTAGGCTACAAGTAATCGCAGGTTACAATAGTTGTTTACACATTGAACGTGTACTGCTTATGAGCTTGACAAAAATAAAAAAAGCAACTGAAAATGTTAAAGAACAGTAACAAGTTTCTTGACACTCGAAAAGCCGGCATCGCCGCCGTATAGGTATAACAAATGGCCTTAGAAATTAGATTGAGATCTAGTGTACTATTGGCGAGAAATAGGTCAACTATGACGTAACATATCTCTGTACAATTCATGCAGAGATCGTGGGGGTGGAGACCCCGTTGGATTGGCAGGCCGCCAGAGACACCTGTGCACGGAACGGCTCTCGTCTGCTCGGGCCTCAACTGCTCACCTTCGGCCATAAAAAGGGTACTATTTATTTATTTACTTATTTAGTTGCCCTGTGGTGTAGTGGTTAAGGTGTTGAACTGCAAGTCTAGAGGACCAGAGTTCGAGTCCCTGCGCCGGTGTCCAACTATGAAACCATGCGCTGCAGGCCCTTCAGCAAAGCTGTTGAACACACAAGTGTCTCTGGCTGCTAACCCCGTGCCAGATAATAATTTATTTGGTGGCGTCAGGAAGGGCATCCGGTTGTAAAAGCCCAGCTCCAGCAGTCCCGATCAGGGTGCAAATGTCTAAATCTGTGTGAAAACGTGGACATTAACAGATTAGACGTTAAAAAGGAGGTGAGTTGGACCTATTTATTTATGTAGTACCTCCCATTACTACTAAATCTGAATTATTACTCAATGTTTGTGGCCTAATCGTGATTTTTATTCTATTCAATGTGAAGCATGGTCATTTGGATGTTTTATTATTTTAAAATAAAACAACACACACAGAACATTAAAAAAAATCATTTTAAATGGCCTATGCTACGGCGATGCCACGTCATATCAGTTATATAATATAGTCAAACTGTTGAAGTATTTATAAATTTCTAATTTAAATTGCAATGAATTAGATAGCACATGAAGTACATATTTATTGCATAGGTAAGCTCACATAGAGCTGACAGAGTTGTATAATAGTTTTGTCAAAGGTATAACCAAAGATTTTATTAAACGCACAAGGATACGCACTTGCAAGACTATTTATCATCTTTCTATTCCAATCTAACGCTTCCGCTGCATACAAAAGAGATGGAACACAATAGGAACTAATAAAGCGGGCATAAATCACCCGACGATGCCTGCAACCCAGCCTTTCTATAAACTACTACCCAACGCTCTCAAATATTTTTCCTTTGGTTGAAAGTTAAAAGTCAGTCGCTTCGCTTATAGCCTGCGTGTGTGTGGATAAAAAGATTTGTTTCTCGGGTGGACAATTATCGAATTTGTTTTTTCATGTACGCGTGCGTAGGGCAGTATAATTAGTATACTTTATTTGACATATGGAGATTTTTCCCTCTTCCAGCATGGTCGTTGTTGTTTCACACTACTTGTACCTGTATTGCTGAAGCAACTAAGCCTATTATAATCACCCTATAAAACAATAAACTTGAACAAAATGATATCAACCTTTAGTAATTTGATTTCATATCGTGATATGAAAACGCTTGTTTTATTTCATGCGACAGACATTACTTGAACTTGTGTCCGTTAGGTTTTCACTATACCGTATCCACTTAATTAATTGTGTATGATTTATTTTATTTATTTATTTTTTCTTTGTTGTGTTGTCTGCTACAATTGATTTGGTGAAGTAAGTTATGTAATTGTAGTAGAGTTTACAGCACAATCTGCAATATACATTTTGCAAGCCTACTATAGCATAAAATGTCACTTCCTAAAACACTAGAGGTCTACACCGACCAGTCATTGACGTCTGTTGAGGATAAGAGTTAAGAATTGAGGCTGAGAGCTGAGATTTGGGGATGAGAGTTGAAAGTTGAGGTTGAGAGTTGAGGATGAGAGTTGAGTTTTGAGAGTTGGGGATGAAAGTTGAAAGTTCAAGATGAGAGTTGAACGTTGAGAGTTGAGAGTTAAGGATTAGAGTTGAGAGTTGAAGGTTGAGGATAAGAGTTGAAAGTTGAGGATGAGAGTTGAGGATGAGAGTTGAGAATAATTGAGGATGAGAGTTTGGAGTTGAGGATGAGAGCTGAGAGTTGAGAATTAGAGTTGAGAGTTTAGGATGAGAGTTGAGAGTTGAGGATGGGATTTGAGAGTTGCGGATGGAGGATTAAATGGAGGATTAACTAACCAGTTGACAAAGACTCGCGGTATTGCAAATAGATAATATGTACATATAGGCCAATAGGGTGCAGTCGCTACAAGCAGAATTAGACAGATTATTGTCCAGTGCTGCATGCAACGAGTTTATTGTCTCATGTAAATTTCGAGTTCAAGTTTGGGGTCGGCGGGGCGCTGACCAATTGTTGGCGGCGGCGGCTACGGCGCTCCGAGGTACGAATATCGGCGGCGGCGACAGGTACAAAATGCCGGCTGCGCGACGTGGCCGGCGCAGGGGTCTATATAAATCACCCTTCGTAATAGCCCTTCTCGTGTGCAATGGTGCTATTTTAATAGTACGCCATGTTATGGCCTATGCTAACAGATTTGCAATCTTTTTGTCATCTATTCTGTTAATGTCCATGTTTTCACACAGGTTAAATTTAGGCGCTTGCTCCCGGATGAAGACTGCTGGAGCTGAGTTTTTACAGCCGGTGTCACACTGGTGTGTTTCACCGGTGTCCACACCCGATGCCCTTCCTGATGCCAACCAAAATAAATAATGGAGCTATGACATGAATCACTTCTTGTCATGTCTCGCTTGTGTACTTGCAGGCGTGCACTGGCTGGGCGCGCGGGTCGTCGGCGGCGCATTCCACTGGGACGCCCCCTTCGGTGCGGGCCCTCACGCAAGCCTGCCCCCTATCGACGCACGCCTCGTCTGCGCTCCCACGACTCACGGGTTGCAGCTCAGCAGCGCCTCGGGTCGCGGGAAGGACTGCGTGACGGTGCAGTCGCTTCCCGGGCGCCGCTTTTGCGTCAAGAACGTTCGGTGCACGTCTATGCACCCGTTTATATGCATTAAGGGGTGAGGAGTGGGGGAACTGTGGCGTCGAGTCAGAGGGAACGGATATGTAGAAATATTGTCTCTGGTTAATTTGACGAGGGCATATTATTGTCAATGTATAGTTGATGACGATTTGTGCAATTGATGGCAAATCTCAAATTTAACATCATGGGCACAGAAATTGTGCTGAAAACGTGTATCTTAAAGAAATATATTCAGTTGTAAAAGTCTTTTAAATATGCCCTGAATTATAACACGTAGGTCTATAGGCCTGTACATGAAAACACGATGTACAATATAGACATAGATATGTACGACGCTAGGGTGTTTAAGTGTCTGCTTCAGCGATTTTATGTATACGTGTAATTATTGTAATAATGTATTCTGCTAGTGAGTACTGGCCTATTGGTGCTATCGCAGTCAACAGGAATATGCTGACATGTATGTATTACGTCGGCGAAGTATGGCGGCTTACACCACCGGCCACAACGCTTCGCAGCGAAATGCGCTTTGTAATGCATAGCGCATTATCCGCTATGTATTACTTAATTGTAATGGTGCTAGTAGACTATACATGTCGTTAGCGCTCATTTTTAGCGCATATAGAATCTTTTGATAATGTGATTTTTGCCCTACACTAGACTACCATATAGGGGCCTAAAGTTTCTGTCAGCTTTAATCTCCGGGCCGCGTCCGATTTAATTAATTTTGAAGGGCTTTGTCAACTCTAATTCTGTTTTGAAGGGCTTTGGCTACTTTCAATTTCGGAAGGGTTTCGGCAACTATAAATTTTGGGCCGGTAGCGGCCGGTAGTCACCGCTTTCATTAGTTTTAAAAAGGCTCAGGCTATTTCTGTCTCTTTGAACCTCTCTCTGTTGCTTTGGTTAACTTGCAAGTAGTTTCTTTTTCTAATGAATCAATTAATGACCATCTTTCTTTCATTTAGTTGATTCTGTAAAATTCACGTACAAGTGCTGCCACCTTTAATTCTCTAGGACAAGTGCAATTGCTTGAATGGAGACTATGACATGCTGCTTTGTCAACTAAACTAAAACTTTTCCGCTTAGCACGGACTACTGCTGATGTTTTAGTGTCACCTTTTCTGTCCGAATAGTCGTGTCAAATTCTACTGCACGGATTTATGTTTTGTTGCAATCTTTGTACTGATGCTGTTCGAATTCTGGATTTAATCCATATGTCTATGACACTGGTTGCAACTTAAGAAACTATTTCAATTGACTTGGTAGTTTCTTGAAAATTGTGTCTGAACCAAAAAAATCAAGCGGTATGACATCTTAATCAGTTGGTCGTTGACGTGAAGTTAGTTTGCATGCTATGCCATAGACTGGACAAGTTATTTTTGATCTTAGGTTTTACTCGAGTAGCAGTCACATTTGCAATATAGTTTCTAAAATTGCAGCTGTTTCTTTATTAGAACTTCCATTCTATTTGTAATTTGCCTTCGACTCTTTTTTATGTCTTAAATTCTGCTTGCTTGATTGTGTGCAATTGAATGGAAGTTCGAATAAAAGAAACAATCAAGCATGGAGAAATTAACACATAAAAAAGAGGCGAAGGCAAATTACAAATCGGAAGTAATAGCGTCAAAAAATGCAACACGTAGTAACTTTGGGCTTTGGCCCCCTGGCGGTAAAGAAAGATCGATCGTCATTTCAAAAAATGCTTTCATTTCTTTATAATATCATTCAGGAGCGACATTTTATCACTATTAAAAGTCATATTTTTTCACATCACCTGCGCTAATGGACACAAGTAATGGGGGTAGGTTAGTCATGCCCCCAAAAGTAGCAGCGGTTGAGCCCCATGAGTGGTGGTGCTTATGCCCTCATGAGTAGGGATGGTTGTGCCCCATGGGTGGTACCCCACCCGTGACGGCGAGAGTCAGGATATCGGTAGAGAGAATCTTCCAATGCAGTTTTGCTCAATAGTGTGTTGAATGACACTGTTCCCCCCCAACCCTCGATAGAGGGAGAGGGGGGGGGGGGGCAATAATTTCGCACCACATGAAAGAATTGCTTCGTGTCTTGTGAACGCTTGTGCAGTATAACTGGCAAGCATAGCATTGGTGTAGATATTGTTACATTGTTGCACCGGCGCAGATATTGCTGCACCGGCGCAGATATTGCTGCATTGGTGCAGAATTATGATGTTTCCATTCTGGGCAATTAATATCCGAATTAAAATAGCAATACTTCTTTGAGAAATGGAAATTATTATTCTTTAAAAAAATCGATTTCAAACTTTTAATAATTGATCACAATGGAAAAATGATTTTTAAATATTAGCTATTTTTTAGCATTGCTTAATATTGGTTTCAGAATGGACATATTATTGATATTGATTGTGTGCTCCGGTGCAGACATTGTGCCAGGAGTGCAGTCTGTTTGTTTCACATTCACGATCATAGTTTCGCGGTAGATATTTGTGCACTGTTGCGCAAAAAACTGTTCTGTGCGATGCGCTCATTTTTTTATTGCACCTAGCCCATCGTTTCGAACACGGCTCGTTATATTGTGGCTTGTTTTGTTATTCTTCTTTTTAGGGTCTTTTTTCTCAACTTGTGCTGTTTGAAAGGGTACTAAACCGAAACTTATTAGAAAGTAGTGGTTGCTGCTCGTTCTACACTCATATCTGTGCTAGTTTCCCCTCATTCAAATTCATTCTTAACTAAATGTGTATTGAAAGCTTTGTAATTTTGTAATCCAATAGTAAAAATAAGGTGCGCATTAAAAAAAATTTGATATTAAATGATGTGCATATATTAAATGAACATTGAAGATCCTGAAGGATCTTCAGCTTTTATGACGTTATTCTACTTTTCTCTTCCTCACCGCCACAAGCAAAAGATTAAAATTAAGACATTATCGAACTGATTACGATCTTTAAAATCGGTCGTTAAAAAACACAGAGAACACTTAAATGTATGTTTATGAGGCCCCTGCCCGTGATTTCATTAATCATTATATCAGTTAGGCTGCATCTAAGCCAGCTGATACACGTAATGAATCGTACTTTACTTGAAAACAACAATATTTTGTACTTTACTTCTTCTTGTAAACAACATGATCGTACAATCTTATTTAAAATCTATTTAATGGTGGAGATGAAAATTCTGTTTTTATTGCGATGTCTTTATGTATTAAATTGTAAATTTTAATCTTAAAAAAGCCAATTTTTTTACCAATTACTTCTACAAATATTGCTACAAATTTCAAAAGCTTTAATCTTAGGTAGCGTACCGCTATCCTACAAAATACAGAATCAGGTGTTTAAAATCAGAAAATACTTATGAAATTTTTACTGCATGTATTTTTTTGCAGTTTTTCTGTCAAAAATTAGCTGCACTTAATTTTCGCGTTTTGAGGCCCGCCCATTATAAGTAGCTTCAGTAGCTTTAATTTGCTGCAGGTAATTTTCGCGCATGTATTACATGCATGCAAAAATTGCATATTTTACCATCAAAGACCAGAAGAAAGCAGTCCAAGTCTCAAATATAAGATCTACATAATAGGAGCCGACATAAGGACGTCATCACCAAACAGGCGTCAATCATTAAGGTACATTAATTCAAAAAAAAAGATAAGCAGCGTCTCAAACTTATTGTGCAGACTGCGATAAATACCGGTACATAAAGGGAATAGCCCAGCCAATCTACAGCGCAGAACCCGCGTCGGAACACAACAGTGCTCGTCTCTTCAAGTTCTTCCTTCATCACAGTTCCCCGGTCGGACACAAACAATCCACCAGCATTCAATCTTCGTGCGTCGAGTTTTCTTGGCATTTCTTCGTCTCGGGGGTTCTCTGAGGACCCCTTTGTGCACAACTTCCCCCACCATTGGCAACCTCCACCACCCCCTACCATGCTTCCCACCCTCCATTCTCCACCAAACGGTCCCACTGACGACCGCCGGTCGGAGCTGCAGTGAATGACCGCGCATGACGCGAATCACGGTGTGATGCTGAAGGCAGAACACGGTGAATGATCGTCTTCCATCTGCTCCATCATCTCAGGCGCCTACAAAATAGAAAAAAGTGTAGAGTCTTTAAACCAGCAGACCGTCCCACAGTAAGTCTTGCACAGGCAGACAAAGAGCCTCCCAGTCACGAGTCAGTAGCAGCGGCATGACTTTAACCAGAGGAAGCTCCCAAGTCGCGGCATGACGTCAACCACAAAGAGCTCCCAAGTCGTGTAAAAACTCTCTACAGCAAGAAAATATCCTTGCCTGTGGCGAGGCTTGATGCAGCGACTCGCGACGATGCCTTGCTGCATGTGGGACGTGATGAAAACAGTCTCGGATGTAGTTCTCGACAACTCCTCTGCGACGCACTCCCCACGCAACGCCCTGCACCTGCAGCATAACCGACAGTTATCAGGCAGGCTAGGCAGATATTTCAAGCTAGGCTTACCTGCTGCGAAGTAGGCCGATTAATTATAGGCCTAGTCCAGATATTGTATCCGTTTTCTGAACATGCAGCCAAGGAGTTTGTTGCATAAGCAAAAAATTTATGTTTCTAATTACATGTCTCACTAGGTATAAGGAGTACTTGCGGCAATAATATGCACCAAGTCAATCGGCCCGAATCCACCGGACACAACGCCGATCAACGATACATATTACCACTACAAGTACATTTTGTCAAGAGTTTTTTGCACGCAATTCAAATTTAATTTTCTTATTAGGTGTGTTACTAGGCTTAAGGAGTACTTGCGGCAATAGTATGCACCAAGTCAATTGACCTGAATCCACAGGACACAGCGCCGAGCAATAAAGTTACAATTCTGGTTTCAACGCCAAATCGTTCCTGAAATATACATGCTCAAAAAGCCCGTCTTACACCTGACACCATGTGACAAGAAAGCGTAGAAGTTTGAGCATGTATTCTCCACATCATGTGTACTCCACATGTGAAGCAACCGGCAATAAAAACTAAATTGTAATCAGGCAGTAGTGAAACAGTTATCGATGTGGCCGCGGAGATTTTTGCTTGACTGCAGTAAAATTACAATTCTGGTTTCAACGTCAAATGCTTCGTGCCGTATACAATAATGAGTACATATTTCTTAATTTTTTAGCTAAACACGACAAGTTTTTAGTTTTGTCTAATGTGTGGTAATATTAAAATTATATAATTTGGCAGTAATATGCACATTTGTCTATCGGCGTGAATCGCCAGGACCGAGCATCGCTATAACAAAACATATTACCACTTATAGGTTTTTATTATTTGTCCAATCAGCGGTTAAATTTTAAATTGTTTTCTATTGACAGTAGCATGCACATTTGTTTATCAACCTTTCGCCTTTTCTGAGATCCTCTTCTTTGTTTTTTAGCTCCATTACTTCATGGAGATGCACGGTTTCATTTATATTTTTATGTGCACTTCAATAATAAATTTGCAAAAAAATAAATCAATTGCATACACTAAAACAACACATTTTACCAAAAAACTTTAATTTTTTTAATGTGGCGCAATGTAACTTAACTTCAGCTTTCCAGCGGAAGCATTGTTGTGGAATGTGCCGCTGAACCGTCAGTCTCCGTCCGTCCGGCGTTCATCGTCACGCACCACTGAAGGGTCACTGAAGCAGAACGGGCGCATGCCACTAATCACTCATGGAGCAACAGCTTTATTCTACGAAAAACTTACGTAACATGAAAATCGAGACATTGTTCAAATACATATTAAAAAATAATGTATGCAGTAAAATTAAGCTCAAAAAAATGTTTTTTGTCCTGAATTTCATGTTAACTAATCCTTGTACTCGTGCTAAAATGCATATTCATGACGTCGTGTGTCTGAGGTATCAAAGGCCTAGTATGTCATGTTCACGTGCTGCATCTCACTAGGCCCAAGTGCTGGAAGCATGGTTTCGTTAATGCGGCAAGTTGAGCACGTCTAAAATGACCAATCTTGTGCAGGAGGAAAATGGGACTGAAAACGTTTTGAGGACAAGGTTTGAAGGCGAGGACACTTCGAGTAGTCTATTCTTACATGCTCTGCACGCTGAAAAAAGTGCAGGCCAGCTATAGGAAGAAATAACTAGGCTAAGCGAGCTTTAGAGCGTTAGTTAACTTGATTTTTTTAACTTTTTTCTAAAACAGTCGTAACTTCAAAACTAAAAAATATTTTTGCGCGAAATTTGGCAGTCTTGTTGCAAATTATCTCCTCTCCAATCCCTAAAAATACGAAATCAATATTTCATTGAATTTTGACTGAGTTATCGCGATATCTCTAGGATATTTTTTTTGGACTCACCCTGTATATCAGCTATTTGGCTCTTTACATCAATCGACATTTCTGAGGTGCTGACTTTGCTTTCATTCCGTGCGTGAAGCGTCCAAGCGAGAATGTTCCACTTTAGCGAGAGAGTACTTTATCGAGAAGACTCCATTTTTATCGAGAACACTCCACTTTAGCGATAGATCACTTTATCAAGAATACTCCACTTTAGCGAGTGACAACTTTACCGAGAGTACTCCGTTTCAGCGTCTCCCCCACCCCCGTATCTCATCCGGTCTCGAATTTATTTTAAAAGTAAATATAAAATAGTTTTGGAGTTGAAATTATGACATTTAACTCCTATTAGATTTTTTTAATGAAAAATTTAATTTTTTTTCTTAAATGTGTGTGTGGCTACGTTCATTTGATCGACATGTTTAATTAGTCATGTGATAGCATCTATATTTAGTCTATAAATTATAGAAATGTACTGTCTATCGTGCTGTGATTTGCGTATATGTCATAGCTTCAAAAGCGCCTCTATTTAATTCTTATATTTAAATAAAAGTTGAAATGATAAATTGTAATGGTAGAG
>JAQIWG010004983.1:0-15196 GCA_034695025.1 Chamaedrilus cognettii | reverse complement strand
TGCTAGGCAGCATGCAACGATGCTAGACAGCATGCAACGATGCTAGGCAGCATGCAACGATGCTAGACAGCATGCAACGATGCTAGGCAGCATGCAACGATGCTAGACAGCATGCAATGATGCTAGACAGCATGCAACGATGCTAGGCAGCATGCAACGATGCTAGACAGCATGCAATGATGCTAGGCAGCATGTAATGATGCTAGACAGCATGCAATGATGCTAGGCAGCATGTAATGATGCTAGGCCCTATTCAGAAAAAAAACCTCGCGTATTATGAGAGCCTGCACCGACATTTCGCTGACTTTCTCAAATCATTTGGTGCGGGTAGAAGCCACGCCCGCATGACTTCAAAGTCGTCCTTAAATCTATCCGAACTCGACTGACGCTCAGTTAATTAGGCATTTTACTTTCGAGAGGAAATAATAAAGCGTCCCGAACCAATAACAGTTACTCGCTGTTCAGGGTCGCCGCGGCGCTTGGGTGTTGTGGAGAGGGGGGCGCAAAATCTCATTTAGACTTGACAAATATTTGTGCCTACATGTCCTTTGGGGGTCAAAGAAACACCCTCAAATATTTTTTTTGCTCGCCTCCCACTCATATTCGCGGCGATCAACCTCTGCACTTCAGCAATAATGCGAGCATCATGATAATGACAATAGGCAATTTTACACATCTGAATCTTTTAATCTGTAAAGATAATGGAAAATGTTTAAAAGGTTAATATTTGGTAAGAATCGAGCCCATAAAATTATTGTTATATACATTTTTACTATTTGATTTTTTAAAGCGCTTAGGAGGGAGGAAGCAAAATGGAAATTTGCTAAGGGCATTTTTCTTTGGGGCATTTGCTCCCCCTACCCCCTTCTTTGTCGACGCCCCTACTACTGTTGGTTTAAAATCATTCCACTGAGGCGAATAAAGCTTTTTATCCTAGAGGGATCTACATAGTACATATTGGATCTATGCTGGTACCCTGCTACATTGTATGGATAATATTGAGACAGGGGAGCAAAATTAACTTTGACATTGGGAGGGTTGTGAGACAAAACTTGACCAATGCTACTAAAATTGTGAAAATATTGGAAATTGGGGAGATGTTAACTAATTTCGCCTAATTTCAGATCAAAATGCTTCATACAATAGTCTACCGGCAGGCGATGTATTGGATTTGAAGGGTTCAACATGAAGTTGTTTTCATTTATTTTTATTTTTGCACGCTATTCTTGAACGATTCTTTTCGCTAAGTTAGTTAGTTTTTTTATTTTCTCATGACTTAAGAAATATTGTACTACTAGGATGCCATAGAGTTTACTCTTACAGGGACGCTTAGTCCCTTCTTTGGCGTTCTGGTTTCATTTCGCAATTTGTTTGTTTGTCGTTGAACATGTGTTGCTGTACATTGAAATGATGCAAATAAAGAAAAGAAATGTATAGGCTTGCATGTACAACAATGAAGGGGGGGCGGGAGTGGTCGCTCTTGCTATCTCCCAGGGTACCCAACTCCGCCGAAAGAGGCAACTAGAGACTACCAATCAGTTAAGCTACGTTACACCCATTTTCTTTGAGGACCGCGATCACATCATTACAGACGCCGATCGCCCAGAACGATTGATCCAACCAGGAAACTCCAACAAGGTAAATACGAATTCGATCACTGTGCCGTTATGATAAGCCATAAAGTGCATCTAACACTCTTTAATCTGTCACAATAGTGAAAAATGTTTCGATGATCAAATAATTAGTAAAAGAGTCGCTAAATCCCTACTCCATTCTTATTATTATGCTTTCTTTATTCGCCGCAGGCATGCAGACCCAATGAAAACTTACCTCGAATGCACTCGGTGATGCGTTTATATTTTGATATCAACGATTCACTGTCTAAGGGTGAATCACCGATAGAATCTATAGGCTACATTGTATAGAGTGACGCTGTTCTACCTTGAAGCGCAGGTCCCCTACAGGAGGCTCGGCGTAGGGGATCCCATAGAAGACATCGACAGTGTCTGCCACCGACCCTGCACAATCACATTCGCATGTCCTATTAAGGACTGTTATAATTATATTCGTTTATCAGCTACACGAGAAAGACATGCCGCTGTCATTCACAAGCGCAAAAGTTACAATGTGCACATTTACAAACGTCAATTGGATATTATCAGCAGTTCAGTTCCCGACTGAGGCTTGATTGAAGACTCAAAATTAATGCATCTTGGCTAAAGTATGAAATTTCAAAATAGTGTAACCATTAGAATGAAGATTACTTTATAATTGGCTGGCTAGATAACATTCCACTTCTTATAGAGCATTCCGGTCAGAAAATTAGAGTCTCCGAGACGATTTTGTCTTTCGAGGAAGGGCGTATTCGTGTGGGCGTGGCCTGAAATTGTGGGTGCGCTGGGCCTTGGGCGGGAGTAAGGCCGATATAATATTGTAACAATTTAATAATATTGTACTTATTGCTATTGAAAAGTATCAGAACCTAGTTGCATGTGTAGCCTACTTACGGCCGGTTGCTAGACTTCGCCTTGAAGTGCGATTTTATTTTGTAGTCCTAATTAACCAATCAGATTATTCGATACAATTCTTTCATATATTTTCATCGGTTAATTCGGACTACAAAATAAAATTGCACTTCAAATCGGAGTCTAGCAACCGGCCGCTAGCTATATAATGCTTAAGCAACTTATTTTAAATCACAAAACACGTTCTGAAGAAATCGTCCACGGCATAAAACATTCGACGACTAATTGCTTGACAACGAAACAAAAAAAACAATAATTTTAAGGCTAGCTCTGAAACTACATGTGTTGTATCTAACAGAATTTCATGTAACTTTGTTACTTGGTAGTGTTGTAGAACGTGCTGTTAGTACATGTAACGTCGTACGTTTAACATTTAACGTTTTTGTTCGTTTAAGCGCGATGTTGTCAATTAATGCATTAAAACTGGTCAGCAGTCTATGTTGGTAACAGAATCTGACGACAAGGCCTGTAATTCGCAGATGATGCGTGTAAGCATTTTCTAAATATAGATATAAATTATTGCAATAATACTATTAATATAATTGCTACATTATAGACTTATAGTGAAGAAAAATTATGAAAAAGGCTTCAAAATAGCGCCATCTTGTTAATGCCTTTTAACTAAGATATCCGACTGGTGTTGCAAAGTCGCAAAGTTGCACAGTCTCAAAGTCTCAAAGTCTCAAAGTCGCAAAGTCACGAAGTCGCAGAGTTCCAAAATGCATTTTAACTAAAATATCCAACAGGGATGTTTATTATTATTATTAATAACTAAAATTAGGCATGAAATTACGATGTACGTAGGCCTACTATTGAAAACTAAAAAATTTACTATGGAAAACCCAAAAGGCTCTGATTTTAGAGCAAACCTGCAGAGTTAGTATAGTGGTTAGCTAGTATACAATGGTGTAGGGCGGCTACCTGATCCAATGTCGTAGCTGTACGAGTTTCTCCGACCAACCAGCGCTCCGTGCGGCGTATCCATGGCAACCTCCGACGACCAGGTCGTGACCCCGCCCTCACCCCGCTCGCCCTGACCCAGCTTCCAGAGCAGGCTGGCCAACGAGAAGACGGCGATTCTGAGACTGGGTCTTGTATGAGGCAGCAGCAGCCGAGGCGGCGACTGCATCCTTTCACGAATGATAGTGTGACCTAAATGCAAATGCGTAGATACCGCAACAATAATGAAACCTTCAAACACATTTCAGTATCGTGTAGGCCTACAATACACAATGTACATCGAACATGCGCTAAATATTGTTTTAGCGCTACTTACATTCAACTCAAGGTTTCCAGCGTACATGATTGTCTTATACACGTGGGGCTACATATATCTGATGATTAGCTAACATGTACGTCAAGCTGTCAGGTTGGATCTTCGGAAGAGGTCTTCAGGGAGTCCACCCTGAAGACCAGATGTATCATTTTGCGTCGTCAGCGACACGACGATGATGTCCCACAAGACGCGTCTTCGCGCAAGCTACGGTCTTACATTGTACTACGCAATATTGGAAGAGTACGCGAATACGACACAAAGATCTGCTGTGAAAGTAAGCGTACGCGTCGTTCCGGAACCCTGTCTTAAGATACACTTTACTTCACATCCACGTTACTATACTGCATTCCACAGTCCACAATAATGGATGATTTTTGCAGGGTTAACGAATTTAAACCACCTTTGCCAAGGGTGCATGATCGATATTCTTTGCCGCGGCCGGTATTCGAACAGACGCTCATGCAGCCGAGCACCCGTAAGCCATATCCGAAGTCCGCGACTTAGACAACTCGGCCACAAGTTCCACAACGCGTTTCGTCATTATCAACGATGGCTCAAAATTTCAACCGTGGCGATTCCACATGAAACCAAAGCGGAATGGGGAGGGGGGGGGGGAGGGGCGCATGGGGGTAGCTGCCTTCAATAACGACGCTTTAAACTGCCGCTTACCGTCAAAACTGAGGACAAGATGTTGCGTTTGGTCGAGGAGTCGCGTAGCGGTAGCCTACAGGCCTACCTTATTCTTACAGGCTACATTTTCAATTTTGTCAAATTATCTTGCGGTTATAAATGCATGGATGTGAATTTCGGTAATAACGAAGTATTGGCTCTATGTACAGTCATGTAGAGCCTACAGTAATTGTACAATGTAAGACTTATACAATAAGTACAATATAATATGATCTCCCTGAGAACATGCCCCTTACAATCGCCCCCATTTGTACACAAAAACTTACGATGTAGCTGCCGTCGACACTAGGCTATCGTCGCAGAAATGGCGTGCAACTACGCGCTCTGACACTGCGGCACCGCCACTCAACGAAACCGACGTTAAATGCCGACATCACTGCGCTGAATGGAGAATGTTCGTGATACATCAGCTTGCCAAGCACTCGAAAGTGTGTGTGCGGGTTCAGTTCCCTCGCTGTGTCATTGTTGAGGAGAGTGCGCCGTGAAGTGACTACGGCGCTTATTAATTATACACACGGGCCAACTGTTACAGAATGATACGAATGAGCCTGCGTGCGGCTACTATGTATTATTATATTAGGACGATACGATGCATATTATACTACGACGCGTGCACGATTAGACCCAAGCCGGCATATAAATAATGGCCGCCGCGCCAGAAAATAAAGATCCTCGCTTCGCCTGACGCCAAAATGCGATGCCTTGACGTCGTGACGCCAGGGAAAAAGCTGATTGAGATCCCCGGTCCCTCTCCTCATTTTTGCGTACTTTGGCTGAAATTTTATCTGGCCACACAGTGTAGTTAAAAAGGCTAAAAAAGATGGCGGGGAGTCGAGCGGAGAAAATCGGCACGGTGTTTTCTAGGTGAGTCCCCTAATCTGCCCCGCTCTTCACAATTAACACAGAAATTATTGTACATTTACCCCTTTTGATCACCACTGTGTGTGCGCTTTTTAAGATGTTGACTTATTTCCTCCGCCGAGTAGTACGCTGTAAGAAAAACTGGTCTATAAATTGTTATTTTGATATAGGCTATGCTTTTTACTTGCAAAAATTGACCTCTGTAGGTCGGGGAACAATGAATTGGCCTGCAGCCCAGATCTCCCCGGGCGAGACTTAATAGGTGACTAAAGAAGGGGGAACCGTTTAGTGCCGACTCTTGCACAGAACTGGACTGTATATAATCGTTGTGCTACACGCATAAACTGCAGGCAAAAAATAGTGTTGTGGAGAATTTCAGAATTTATATTGATTCTAAAAGCAGAATGATATAAGATCCTAGTCTTCAATACCAGGCGCTCTATCATTTATGTTTGCCGCTGCAGGGTGCAGGGGTTACTGCGTACCGGGGCCATGAAGGAGGCCGACAAGCCCGTCTGGTTCGAGGTGTACGCCGCGTTTCCCCCGCGCGTCGAGCCCAAGTACGAGAGAGTTGTGCGGACAGATGAGCCCATCAACATTCTCTACCGAGAAGATACCTTGCGCGCGTAAGCAGCCGGGGTGTCCTACTTGATTGCTTAACTGTATCAATCCATCCAAAAAGGCTGACCAGTGAGAGATGCATGAGACCTTAGATTTAACTCCTCGACACGCGCAACTGCACGCGCACACGGGTAAGGAAGTATAGTTTAAGTAGGATATGAAAGTTGTCATTGGTGAGTGGGCCAGAGTGGCGTAGAGGGTGATCTCAAAAAGTTATTACAATAGGTCAGTTCCTAATTATGAAATTATGTACATTGTCATCAATGTTCCCTCTGAGTGCGCGCGTGCGAGGTCGCACACAGATTCAGGAAACAACACACATAAGTAGTTGAACGCCGCGCATGAAAATTTGTGCCATCAACTAAGCCAATAAATTGGAATGTAGAACTGATTAAGCAGCCAACAATTTGAAAATTATGAATTCTTTGAACATTTATATTTCAATAACTGCGCTTGTCGGGGGGTAGAACCTAATTGTCGCCCTGACATTTCTGCGCAGGAAGTTTCACCGTACGTTTATCTCCCCGGACGTGGTCGACATGCGCCAGAGGAACGTCCCCTCCGTCTGTCAGAGGTTTGACTTTGCACCATCTGTCAACCTCGTTCAGTACGGCTAGTGAATGATGTTTGCTATTGTTGCCATTTTAGTCATCTAGACTCTTGAGCCTGTGTCCTGTCATTATTAAAATCTCAAAATTTCGCGAATCAATGAATCTCGCAAAAATTACATGAGCAAAAATAAAGCTGCAGAAGCTTCTTATAATGGGCAGTCCTCAAAAATGCGAAAATTAAGTGCAGCAAAATTCCAGAGAGGTAAAACCGCTTAAATAACATGCTGCAAAATTTCATATTTTACTTTAGATCTGTTTACCACGCTGCGGTGCTGGCGTTTATTCAGATTTGTGGAGAGGTACGCTGAGATGGAGAGGTCTTCCTCTGGAGCACTAAGTGACACTCAGATCATTGACGCTGTCGCCGAGGCCCTGAGATCCGAGGGGATCACGCTCAAAACAATCGCTCAGCTACAGCAGGTGAGTTGATGCATATGGCCATCAGTCTCGAGTTGTCCGTGTGTGTATAGAACGTGTGAGTATTTGTTTAAATTTTGCTTCATTTATAGTGCATAAAGCTTTATTTACCACATTGGGCAGACAAACAACTAACAGCACCAATAGAATAAATAACAAAAATAATGCATACACGAATGTAGGGCCTTTTATAATATATGCACATAGTGGACATTATGCACAATAGGATGCTTGTGTCACATTTGTTTAGATAGATAACTAACTGATAGATCACTTTAGATAGATAACTAACTGATAGATCACTTTAGATCGATAACTAACTGATAGATCACTTTAGATAGATCACTAACTGAGAGATCACTTTAGATAGATCACTAACTGAGAGATCACTTTAGATAGATCACTAACTGCATGAATAGTAATTTTGAAGATACGATCACTCTTGTAGACACTGCGATTATTAATTTGAAATATTTTGAAGATATACTCCTCTCGACACTCTGGAATTATTAATAGAGAATAAATTTGATGTCTCTTTTGACTTTCTTACTGTTATGCTTGCGTGAGATGAAGATTAATAGATTTGCCATTGACGTATCATGTCATATTTTGCTGCATTCGCGTAACGAGATGATTTAGGTTAACGCGATGATTCAGACTATTCAGGTTCTGTTTTGTTTGCAGGAGCGCGATGCAGCGCGGAAGGCAAAGGAAAGTCGAATAGCAGCACACAAGGCAACTCTGACGAGCGCGGCTAGACTGTCTCGGGCCAAGGACGAACTGTTTGATGACAACTTGTTTTACGATGATGCTGATGACCTCTCTTCAAGTAAAGAAAAAAGGGAACCTAAGAAGACTGATAGTTAATTTGACTTCGTGTTAAGTTTACTGGCTGTTAAATTTATCGTCTGATTTAGCGTGATAATTCAGCAGCGCGCGATGCGTGGTTTAATGATTTTGGATGCTGATGCACTGTGACAGTTATAATGAAGCCGCGATTGAAATATTTCTATTTGTTGAAAGAAGCAAAGATTTTTTGCATGCAGCTGTTGTGGTGCTTTAGATTAAAATTTTTGTCCGAGTTTTACTATCATTACAAAGTCTTGTTTGATATTTGGTTTGTGATTGTCTTGAAAAAAATCATCCAGTGTTTTTTTCAGGCATTATTTGTCCTGAAAAATCATCCAGTAGTCTTTTGAAAGCGTTATTTTTAGTTTCATGACTTGTTGGAATTGAGTTTATTACCTTGACTGGTTGGCAAAAACATAATTTTCTAAATACGTTTGAAATTTGACGGAACGTGTAAACATCTTTCGTTACTCGCTCAATCAGACATAGAAATATAGACGCTTTGATTTTAACGCAAAAATTATAATCTTTCAAAAGTTAACGATGGTATCTAATATGAACTGTAAGTCACACAAGTCTTAATTTATCAAAACAGTCAAAACAAAGAATGTATTTTTTAATTCAAACAGTTTCAATCAATAGTTCCATGTGACCTAATCTAGGAGATGCTTAAATTATTAACAAAATTTTCTAATTCACAAAAAGGGGCCAACTCAAAACCGCAGCCAATGCCGTTCGTAGTGTTTATTCAGCAACGCAAATATTTTTATTTTTGTTTAAAATGACATAAAAAGCTGCACATTGCAATTATAGAGTTCCAAATTCAACATTAAGCAATAGTCCTGTTTTTCGCAACAGTTGAGAAATCTCCTTATACTCCTTCCTCAAATTGACAAGATGATCTAATAGCCATTCCATGATTTCTGTTACTGACGCACTTCTCGAATAACAGAGAAGGAATAGTCAGTTTGCATACAGTATTTTGTAAAATTTTAAATAATGATTAAGACTAGCAGCCTATGCCTTGCTCTAATATTGCTATTTCTTGACGCATGAGCCACCTGCAAATTATGTAGTTTTGGCTCGAGACTAATATTGTCACACTGGTTTTATAGGTCCACTACAACTTTTTAACTACAACTTTTATAACTTTTTACTACAACTACGACTAATTACATGTGCAGTGTAGTCCACAGCTGTATCTTAGACAAAACTAAACAAATTATCAAACAAGTCCATAACTGGCAATATTACTAACAAAGATCAAAACAAACATCAATTTAGTCAGCGGTCCTAATAATGTTCGAGCTTACATTGTATCTTCAATCCCCAAAATTGAAATGGAACACAGTAGTGACCTGGGGGCTCATTTACGTAGATATCTTATGACAATCTTAGTCGTAAGATTGTCTTAAGAGAATCTTGGAAAATCTTATCTTTTTTATTGGAAACTCCACACGGTAGATTTTCTCAAATCTTATCCTAACTGAAATCTAAAACAAATAAAATCCAATCGCCGACCGCCGTGACGTCATCATTCGGTTCGCGCGCGACCGTGCGGAGTTTTCAATAAAAAAGATAAGATTTGCCAAAGATTCTCTTAAGACAATCTTACGTCTAAGATTGTCGTAAGATATCTACGTGAATGAGCCACAGTTGCACGCTAACGTATGCATGTCTAAGGTTTAAAACCCAGCAGCGTTGCAGCACATTCCAACTCGGCCCCGGACGCCAAATATCGTTCTGTGCCACGGTCCCCGGTAGCTGGTAGTCAGAAATGCCCACCAAACGATTGAAAAATACATTTTTTGCCTAATCCAAAAATGACAGTCAGTAGTGCGAGCAGAAAATCTTTGCCCATGCAGATTCAGAAGTGTGCCTACACCGGCGCCCACTTAATATGCCGTTTGGGAACGTCGGCTGAGATCACGGGATATTTTAACAATTTAGGGATCTGATTTATGACGCAATCCCCAGACATCAAGGGATATTGTTTATAAAACGGCACATTTTATAATGGAAGTTGAGATATTTTTGGTAAAAAATGTAATCTAGGGATATCCGTTTTGGCCCAATGGTATCACTGGTCACTTCCCTCCTCGGTTAGTTGGACCGAATTCTGTGGCTGTGATGATGTAGGCTACATGCACGCATGTATACTGCATTTGTAACACACCCAAAAAATGTCACGCAAATGGAGATGGAAAAACAACATTTGCTTGAATTGTAGACGCGGGAATAGTGCAGCTGACAACGCGCAGAGAGCGGTTTCTAGATCAGCGTTCGAAGAGGAGCGCCCCGGAGAAAGTGGAGTACATGTATCCGTGGAGGTGCGAGGCTCGACTGATGAGGACGAGCCAGACCTGGTCGGCTCGGTCGAGCTCCAGCGTGACCTGGTTGGACGCGCTCGCCCAGTAGGGAATGCTCTCTGCCCAGACGGTCACCACCATCTCTCCGTTCTTCACCAACATCACCGCGGCCTGGCAGCCAATCCAACATCAATCATTACTAAGATTCCTAAGAAAAACTCAAAGTTTTTTTGCAAGAGATGATGTTATTTAAAATATCCTAATATATCCATCTTTTTCCGATTTTCTGAATAAAATCACATAATGCGCAATTATCACATATTTTTTGCATAAATACATAGGCCTATTATGCTAACAAAAGATTTTACGCACGTCAAACAGTTTTCAATCGGCAATATTGTGACCAAAGACTCTCGCTTTCGAGCAACCACACGATGTTTTCTAAATACTAGTCTTTGAAACACGAGGTTTTCAAACACAAGCTTTTGAAAAGCAGGATTATTGTTTTTCAAACCACACCGTCTGACTGGGACAGTGGGACCTAGGTGACAGCTCACCCGCTGCCTGCCCTGCGCCGACACGGTCACGTGGAACTGATAGACGGCGCTGATTGGTGCGGTGAAGCGGCCTGACTCAGCCCCATACGCCCCGCCCACGTTCGTAATGACGCGGTCAAAGATGACGTCAGTCTGCTCCTTGACGGGCCCGATGTTGTCCTGGAGGCCCACGAAGAACGCAGCCTTGGTGGGCGTGGGAGCCGCCAGGCCTGCATACGAGTGAACAACTGTGGTGGTGGTGATTTTTGAGAGTTTAAAAACTGTGTGTAGAAACAAAGACTATTACAGTCTCATTCAGAGCCTCGGTGTAATGAAAGGAACCGCCCCGCCTTCTTAAGTCGCCTGGAGAGTTCTGGATTGCAAACTAATTGTTTATTCCTCGGCTTGTAGGGGCTATTTACCACAACAATCAGGAAATTTTATACAGTGCAGTTATCGATCAGCTTGCATTTGCCCCCCTGGGGGGACGGCGGGAGGATTCTGATGGTACAATCTACCCCCAGCCTCCCATCTCGAAATATTGTTACTATTTTGCACAGGCATATACAATGTCATGTAGCTCAACTTATACATAGCACAACTGCCACTATCTTGCAAAATCTAATTTTCGATGCTCTTCTTTACCTTGCCCAAAGCTACCCCTTTGTGCACGCTTGTGGTCTACGCGTACATGTATTCAAGGTTCAGGTTGGCATCGACACTATTGACGGTCGCGTCATTGCAAATAGTTCGTGTGTCGACGCGTGAAGAGCGTTGGGGCTTGGGACGGACTTCGTTTGTGGTTTGCTGAGTTTGACGGGTAGAAAGTCTGATAACCTGAGCATGCTTGTTGGACAAACTTCGCGTTAGCCATTAATAATATGTTTAACTAAATATTCACGTAGACGTCTACATTTATCAGTAATTCGCCAACATTTTCCTAAATACGATGGCCTAATGTTAAACTTAAGATTAATGCATGCAACTCTACAAATACGTGGAGACTCCTTACAAAACTCCACAAATTGGCCCGCAAATCCGCCCTTAGAACTGAAGAGGCCTACAGCCGTGTCGCGCGAAGCGCCTCTTTCCGCCCATTAGAACTCAGCAAACCACAAACGAAGTCCGTCCCGAGCTCCAACACCCTTCACGAGTCTACACACGAACGATTTGCAATGACGCGACCGTCGATAGTATTCACGCCAATCTGAACCTTAAACACTCCGTGCAAACTGCAAAGACTATGTTGCCTGACGACAACTCGAGCATCTGATTGACTCGAGCGAGTCGAGCTCATTATTCGCACGAGTAGGCTAACACGTCGAATAGGTCTAAGCTCTAGCGCTAACGGAGCGTCGCGTGATGCCATTTCAACGAAGTCGACAGATTAGAGCAACGATGCGAAAAGAGCAGTGGATCGAGCACAGCGCTATTCCAAAGTTGAACACCTAACGAAACCATTGTGGTAGAACGTGTGTTAGAACAGCAATAATCTTGTGTGAAGTTGCATAGGGGCCTATGCACTGTACAGGCCTACTGCACTTGTAACGCACCAAAAAATACGACAAGCAAACGGAGATGGAAAAAACATAATTAGCTTCAAGCAATAATTAATTAGCGTACATCGATCAGCTGCCGGGACATTGATCTAAGCTCAGAAAGATAACTCATCCTTTAGCCACTGTATATTAGATGTGATCAATTATTATATTTAAAGAAATGACAACTTTGATTTGATCATCACCCCTGAGCTCTTACGTCACAAGATGGGGAATTTTATCGACATTGGACGTCAAGGGGGCGTCAAATGAGCCCCCCCCCCGCTCTGCAGGTTTATTGACCCACCTACTCACCGGGTAGACCGGGAACGCCGGGGACCCCGTCCTCCCCCCTCTCCCCCTTCTCCCCGTCCTTGCCCCCCGGCCCACGCGGCCCTCTGATTGGCAGGCGTATCGGAAGAAGCGGCGTGACGTCATCACCCCTGCAGCACATAAGTAATTAGGCATACGCCACGAAATGTAGGTCTACTGTAGGCGCAAGCCCCTAATTTAGCACGTACAAGAAAACAATTTCAGGTGAGGAGGCATGGCTGAGGTTACGAAGGCAAAACTGGCCGTCAAAGCATATTAATCGCCTTGCCTGCGTGCTAGTGTATAGGAACTACATGTACATGTACGTTAGCTTATAGTACTTCATAACATTGGAACGAAATATGATCGTAGAGGGAGTAAGAGTGTAAGACCAATGATCAGCGTTCAGTTTAGCTTTGATGAAATCGAAGTAGCCCAGTGTTACACTAATACGTCGCGCAGCGGTTCAAGTGTATCGGTAGACCAGTGGGCAGTGATTACAGTGGGCCGGGTCCCGCCGGGTCTCAGACCCGGCACCTCATATTAGGGACCCGCCACCTTAAATGTGGGACCCGGCACCTCGAATCTGAGACCCGGCACTTGCAATGATATTTGGATCCATAATATTGTTCCATAAACAAAAAAACAGAATCATTGACATTTACAGCAGGCTAACTTACTTAGCATAGGCCATGTTAAGGGAACTGCATGACAGAGCCGCTCTGTAGAGCCCCTCAGAGCCGCTCAGAGCCGATCTGCAGAGCCGCCCAGAGCTGCTCAGAGCCGCAGAGCAGCAAAGCCGCTGAAATATCCGACTAGGGGTTACGCATTCCAAAAAAATGGCAAAGAAAAAACATTCATTTTGCCATTGTAACTTAGTGGGCGCTTTTTTATATATGGTCCCACCTCTTGCTTTCCACTTTAACCACGGCCAGTGGGAGCGGTCATTTTTCCTTTCTATGCAGGACTTATGACCGGGGGAGGGGCGGGGGGTGCTGACAAGGTATTTCCTTCCCAAAACCAATTCACGACCGGGGGGAATGTGCTGCAACTTTTGACCTCAATCACATCCTCAGAAAAAAACCTGTTACCTGAATTTTTTTCTGTAATCGATTTTTTTCCTATCATGCTCAGGAGCGCCCGCTCCCGTGCGTTCCGCCCGCACATGACCAGTGAGAGCGCGGGTCTCAAATTTTTGGAGCAGTGAGATCGCCGCTCATGCGCCCCTCCTCCCCTCCCCCCCCCACTTTAGCCCCTGCAATAATACCTGCAGCTGATCTCCAGCTCGCATACTCCGCCCACCTCCTCCGCCCCCTCCGCGTTGCGCGGTCCGTGACGCCCGCCTCGTGGGCGGGGCGATGACGTCACGCTAGCGGCTGACGACGCGTTTGTGACGTCATGACGCGCGCGGCCGCAGGAGCACACGACAAAGATGGCGGCCAGCAGGGAGAATGCGAGGGATGTGATTGGGTGGGGAAGAATGAAGCGGGGATGATGGGATTGATGGAGAACAGAAAATCGCAAGAAGGGCATTCTGAAATGGAAAAAGCTGTAAGCGCCAATAACTGAACTAAAAGCGATCAATTAACTCTTGTATACATGTAGCCTTATTCAATAGCCTTAATCTCTTATTTGATGTATATAACGAGCTAACAAGAGCAATCTAAAGGAGCTATAGGGGAGCGGAGTGAATTACTTGGGCTCATTTTCAAACAAAAACGGCTGACACGTTGTACACAATGTGATGTATAGGTCTACGAGACAGCGACCGAGATGCCTGTAGCCTCGAGCAGACAGTGCTGCAGCCTGCAGGAAGGGTTAAGGGGAAGCGTGAACGCGGAAGACTCAGACCGCACTATGAAGATAGCATTGCACAGTGGACCGACAGATCAAGGCCATCGTGAGAGAAGTTGAGGACCGGGAGGGGTGGAGGAAGATTGTGAAAGACGCTGCGAAGGCGCTACAACGTCAGCGATAACGGTCGGGGCAAAAAGGAGGAAAAATTCTAGGCTTACTATAATAATAGACAGAACTACTCGTGTTTGTGGTTAGGCCGAATAACTACTTCCGTAGCCGAATTGCTTTCGGTTGCTAACATTCATATCGGTCCCATCATTTTATTTCTATGATTACATTTTATATTTTCAGCTCAAATAAGTTAGTGATAAACAATTATTGCAAAGCCACGTAGGCCAATTAGTGAAAATTTGCAACAAACCTGATTAGTGGTCGTAGTAAGTTCGTGGTCTCCGAGCTTAGCCGATAGACGGCTAAAGACAAGAGGGACAAACGCGTGATTCGCTTCTCAAAGCGTCGCCTCGCGGGCTCATCTGACTCACGTGACCAAAGTCCACTCGTCGCGGCGGCGCGGCTGAGTTTTTCGCTGAAAACTCTTGCGCCATAGGGCGAGCCGCTCGAATAGACAGGAGGGGCGTCAAGGAGGTGTGCTGAACCTGCCCGTCTAAGTTTTTGATCAAATGATAATGCACACGGTTAGGCGCCTTTTTAGGAAGTTGATATAACAAAATAAAAAATTATTTGGAGAGGATTTAAGAAATTTTGGAATTTTTGTATGGGCCTAATTTGATTTTTTTTTTCAGTAAACTGCACAGCATGCAAGGACGGATCCAGGGAGTGGGGGGGGGGGGGGG
>JAQIWG010004982.1:0-15200 GCA_034695025.1 Chamaedrilus cognettii | reverse complement strand
CCTCCCCCGCCGCCACGCCTCCCCCCCGGATTCGAATCAGGTCGGTCGCCCTCCGATCGCCGATAGTTGGCCCCTCGACGCTCGGGAACGGTGGCAAACTGGCGCGCATCGTCGCTGCCACGATATGGGGGGGGGAAGTCATCGCCACGATAACCGTCGGCGTGGTAACCATCGCCACTGTCGCGACGGCGGTCGGACGACGCGTCGTCGAAGTCGCGACGACCAAAGCTGAAACAATGAAGCAAACGAACGTTAATAACTGAGCAATAAATAAGTAATAAAGAAATAATTAATAGAGAATAAATAACTAATAAAAATGTACAAAAAATTTCAGTAGCCAATTGATCTCTCGACAACTTAAAAAAATTAAGTAGCTTTCACGATCATCTGCATCAATGTTTATACGTTAAATGACAAAAATATCATGCAACGTCTATCCTTGTAAAGGCTACATCTGATAAAAATTGTGCCCAAGGACAAAAAAGACCACGTCTAATACGCAAAACATACTTTGGATGCTTTACTTAAATGAAAATCGTAATGAGACCCTGCAGGATAATTACTGTACGATAATATTATTACACAGATATCGGTACACAAAAAATAAAAATTTTCTCACCGGTCTGGTTCTCTGTCGCGATAATACGCCGTGCCATACGCGTCCGACTGCGGGGAGGCATATCGATGGTCATCACGCTGGGAACTGTTCTTACATCCTGTGGTACCAGTGCCAAAGTCATAGAGTACCAATAACAAAGTCATCGAGTACCAGAATCAAAGTCATTACAAATGCACAATGTACATAGAAAACACCAGAATTGCACTTCAAATCAAACATATTAAACCAACAGCACCGGGCACGCACCCCTAAAGTCGTATTCTCTCGCGCCGCCGCCGCCACCACTGCCGAAGTTCTGTCGACGTCTCCAGTCGCCGGGGGTCCTGTCGTCGCGCTCACGGTGGCGATCCGCGCCTCCCTCACCCCCCCCACGCTCTGAAACAAAAATAGCACCCAGCGTTGAATGATTAATACAATACTAAATTAAATACGAGTTGCAGCAGTTGATGCTAATCAGAGAACTAAAGTTTTGATTTATCACCCAATGTAGATGGTTAGATATGACCCTGAGATCAAACTCATTGATCTTTAAATCATATTCAGGTGATGCAATTCAACGAAAAATCTAAGCATCAACTTCTAACTTTGTGCACCATACCACCTCATCAACTGATATTAGGCCTCTAATTCTAAAACCTAGACATGCACCAAATAAAAATTCCTGTTTTACAACAATCGCTTAAAAAAGTATATTTCTTCAATCTTGCATTATCAATTTGAAGTCGTAGGTAAAGTACGCACCAAAAAAAATTCAAATTTTACAAAAATCATCTAAAAAAGTATATTTCTTCAATCATGAATCATCAATTTTAAGTCGTTATGTTATTATGCATCATACAAACCTTGGTTTTGTTCTGCCAAGTCGATTCTGATCTGCCGATTTCGCAACGTCTGAAAAGAACAAAATCTCTCCACTCTGAAAGACGCTTATCAATATTGTTGTAAGAAGCCATGTAGACTAGAGATACATACAGAGTGGCTGAGAGAGGGCTCAAGCTATCAGACAAGAGACCATGGAAAGATGCTTACAGCCTAAGAGAAGGCTCAAGATGACAAACAAGATGCCAAGTAGAGATACTCACAGCCTGGCTCAGAGAAAGAGCGTCGATGAGGGACTGCTTGGTCTCAAACTCAGCGTAGCCGAACCCTTTCAGTCGACCCTGGTCCTGAGCCTGAGGCAGGCGTACATTCGCCACCTGCAGCTACAAGTAAAACATTCTCATCTTTACACAACCTCAAACACCTAATAGAACAATTAAATTTAAATTAAATGTCGATGCCCATTACTGGCGTTAGCAAGGGTCAGATATTTCTTCTGAAGCTGGATTTTTATGATCGGATGCCCTTCCTATCGCCAATTGAAAATAATAAACTATCCCAGAACGATGATCATCCGCAAGCAACGTCCGTGCATTTAAGCTCCGTGCAGCAACACGGTCATCTGCATTTATGTCTTTCAGTAACTGTCAGAACAATAAATTGACAAAAATACCACATGACTTTCAACCTATCTAGGCAAATGCTAAATTTCAATAATTCTCATCTTTACACAACCCCGAACACCTGCAGACTGGGGAAAGAGAAGAAAAGATCTGCATCCCATAGTTATGCAGACAAGTCGCAAAACGCGACTTGTTAGTTGGACTGTAATGTTTTCTTCTTTACTACACATGATCTCTAAACGTCACCTATTACACAACCAAATATCCGTGGGCTCCAGCAAACAAAATCACTCAGTCTCGAAACAAGTCGTCTACCTTCATGCCGCGAAAGAAGCGCTCAATCTCGTCGGCGGTGACGTCGTACGGCAGATTGCCGAGGAACGCGGTAAAGGGGGGGATGCAGGGCACGCGCGACAAATCGACGTCGGGTCCTCGGGCCGAACGAGGGGCTGTCGGCAGGATGGCGCGCGTCTTGTTGATGACGACCTTTGCAAGGCCAAAGTCTAGGTCCTCTGCGCAAAACAATAGGCACAAGTTGCTTCAGAAACTGAATTTTAAATTCAGAATTTTTTATTAAATAATGACAACTAAAATCAATGAATTCATAAACTTAAATTGACAAAAAAATTGCCATACATAAAATTGCTAAATAAATCTTTGCTAGTTTTTACAGCCCCTCAGTTCACTTAAACTATTTTAATAGTTGAATTCTCCTGTCAAGTTTGTAAATTTCCCTGTAATAATATTGTACTTTGACATATAAATATATATCACTAACATTCGCCTAAATCTAATCCCCTACCATTCGCAGCCTGATTCTCCATCTCATCGGCCCAGCTGATTGGCTTGCTCGTCACCATGGCGACGTTCTCCTCTCCCAGAAACTCGTGCAGACTTACTGGCTTCCCTTTGCTTTTTTTCTTATCTACAGCAACGTCAAAACAGGCGGTTATCCTAAGGTTTGACCCGATGCTAATATCGCCCATGTATTTTGCGTGTACCTCTGAGTACACGCTGCCTCTCCCAGCCGTGAAAATACTGGAGAATTCACTGAAATGCACCACACACATGCAGGAAATTATATCCCATATCAACACATAAGCAATGATGTACTAATCACTTCCGTATATGTTTTGTCGCCGCACTAAAAACTAAAAATTGCCTAAAAAACCAAGTTCTCCCTCTGTCTTCTTTTTGCCCCCTCAAAACAAAAATTCTGGCGCCGCCCCTAGGTCTTCATTGACCTTAACTTGATTTGGATATGGAATAAAAAATCATTGAATTCTATGCAGCAGCTGGATAGTCCTCAATAAAAAAAAAACTGGTACCATGCGCGTAAAACAGGTGCTTAGTGATTAGTGTATCATTCCAAATGTGTTGATATGGGATACAATATTCTGCATGTATGTGGCACATATCAGTGAACATCCAAATACTGCACAATGTGGCTTGACTCCGGCTTTAGAAATTCACCTGAGCTCATTTGGGAGGGGGGGGTCCCTGATGGAAAAAACAGAGCAAGTGCGGCGCTGCAATATTGCACAAATTGTCGCGAGTTTTCAAGTGACAGCATACGCGGCTATATTGTTCTTCTCTGTCCGGTCAAGGAGCCTGCGTGTAGGAGACCAGCGCAAATGGAAATCGTCAGTGCGAGCCTAATTATGCAAAAATTGTGCACAAATAAAAAATTAAATATTTACTGGGTGTGGCAGCCATATTGTATTCATCGTGTCAATAATAAAAACAATAACAAAATTTGTTAAGCGTGGCCAGATAATTTTTTGGCCATCAAAGTTTAACAAACTACGCGAAACAAACGCAGAGACACGCCACCACAGTAGCACTCACCACAGTGACAACAAATTTTTAAACATAAAATCTTTTTATTTTTTTGTACGAATACTAAAAAAAGGGCTCCAGCAAAACCTTACTAAAGTCTCCTATGACACTTTTTGGGATGGTGGTGTTTTTTTCAGATTGGCATTCCAATTCTTAATGCAATGGTGAAGTTTTATGTCGGTACCATTTTCCATTACAAAGTTTGATTAATTGAAGCCGAAAATAGAAAAAAATTTCACAGCGTATTTATTGATAAATCCGTAAGGAACGATTATGAATGTTGTAAGTGAATAACTTCTGATTGAGATTTTTCCTGGTATAACTAGTTACAGACAGTGGCGACGCGAGGTCTTGCGGCGCCCGGGGACCAGCGGCAATTAACCCCTAGTCGGATATTTTAGTTAAAATGCAATTTGTGACTGCGATTTTACGACTTTTGATTGCGACTTCGCATCCGTGACTTTGCGACTTCGAACTGCGACTTTGCTTAGCAAAGCATCCACTCCAGCATCCACGCAGCGAGCCTCGACGAGTCTGTCCGGCATGACGCTATTTTGAATTATTTTTCATCATTTTTCTTCACTATAGTGCAGCAAAAACAATAAGGTATCTATCGGATCATGTTCGTAAAAGAACACAGCAAGAAGAAGACTAAACTAGACGGAAGCACAGTACCCGTGCATAAACGGCGTGCGCGCAGGTCGCCACGAAACCGATCGCCCATCTCATGAGTCAATATTTTGTCAAAACATATATAGGGTTAGGGTGCCACAAATGCCACACAACAGTGGCAATCTTACAAATCAGACTGATAATAAAAAAGTTATCTCGATTCTTGTAAAAGTGCATTATATGGCCCTCCAAAGGCCCCCTTAACATTTTCAAATGAATTATTAAGCCAGAAATTTCCAATGGCATATATATTTCGCCCCTGGTTTCGTTATTGTAGCTCTCAAGGTTGTTACCCACGATTTCGCGAATAATTTTTTTTTCAAAATCTGGGGTTGGGGGCTCCCGGGGGCACCGTTCATACTTATAAAAGAAATCCAAGCGAAGCTGTACTATCCGGGCTTAGTTCGCATGTTCCCTAAAGAATGGTCGAAATCCGTTCTGTGGTGGCTGAGTTATTGTGGCGCTAAGGTTTTGGCCCCCGCAACTTTGATAAAAACCGTTCGCCCACCTTACATATCAATATTTTGTTAAAACTTGTATAGGGCGTTTTTTGGTAAGTAGTAAGTGGAACAATCTGGTGCAAAAAGCGTGCAAATCGGACTTATAATAACAAAGTTATCGCGATTCATGCAAAAGTGCGTGCGGTGGCCCCCCGGCACCCCCACAATGTTTACAATGAATTTTTTTCGCTGGAAGCATTTTCGTTAACGGAAAAAAGTTTTGACCCTTATTCTAGACTTATAGATCAGGAGGCGAGTCTCCGGGAATGCGCCAAAGATCCGTAAGAAAAAAATAAAGAGAAAAAAAATAAAAAAAATAAAGAAAAAATAAATAAAGGTACCGGGCCGAAACAATACGGCGCTCGCCTATCAGCGCACGCCGTAAAAAAAATGAATATCTTACTCTCACAGTACTGTTTTCAGTGCTTCGCAAACATGCTATAGTGTGTTCATGTAGGCCTACAGCTTTGATCTAGATTCTCGATCGACACCAGTCCTTGTAACATGACATCGTCAACATTGCGTGCAATGCATACAGCATGTGGGAGTCGTGGCCTCATCGTGAGGCGTAGGCAACAAAACAGTCTTTATGAACCGTTACGGTATACCGGTCGCAGAGCTACATGAAAGTCTAATAATCGCTTCAGTTGTTTGTGTTTTCGCTCTCCAAAACGCGCTCGTTTCAAAACGTCAGCATTGGTTTGTTATTTTGCATGCCTTGCCTTGGGTGTTAACGACACCGACAATGATACGCTTGTTCGCTACAACATAGGACTGCTGGCTATGTGAATTCAATTTTCTATGTTCTTCTGGTCACATTTTTCAACTGTATAGGCTAATTATAGCACTACTTGGCTGAGTTTTTCCATCAAGTGTTAAAATTAAATCCGAGGTCATGACGTCACCACACCCAATGAGCGCGCTGAAAGCTTGATCCATGGTTAATTCAGCGCCGTGTGATTGGTTTTTGCAGAATAAATCTCGGATTAAAATTTTAACACTAGATCGAAAACCCGGCCGTAGTAGTGTTTGACAGAGCAAACTAAACTTCAGTTAAAGTGCTAAGGCACTAGGTCTATCAGCCATAAGCATTGTCCTATTGTCCATCTTTGATGATGTTTATATTAGCAAACACTGCATGACATTGTATCTAGCGCCGAAGTCCATGGGCGACATTGGTTGTCTGGGGTTTAAATTCCTTCCATAGCCTACATTTACATGCAGGCTATGCTCAGGGCTGGTTTCTCCAACACGGATTTAAAGGATTTAGCCTATGCAAAAAGGTGGGTTAAATCCTGAACCACCATAAAATCCGTGTCGGAGAAACCAGCCCTTAGTCTTCTACTGTATAAGCGATCCTGATTTAATTAATTTGTTGCAGCGTTTTGAAATCACAGTTCTGGTAAACCTTGAGGTAAACACGTACTAAGTAGGTTAGGGACATTGAGAGCTGAATTGGTGTAATGACTTATATCCGTACCCACCATTGCGAGTTAACCTCGAGTTGATCAATCGGCGAGTTGAGAGTGACGGTTGTCAATCTCCTATGCCCAGCGTGACGTCATTCAATCCGCCGATTGAGCCGACCCGAGGTTAACTCGCAATGGTGAATACCGATATAATAGAGATATCACAATACAATCATGTTTAATGACCGTGTAGGCTTATAGATAACATAACAATGCATGCACGCTAATCGCACTCATAGGCTGTAATTCGCACACGTTTAGCTATTATGCATATTATGTGCATATATAAGCATAGTAGGCATATGTGGGCATATATATGTGCATGTAGATAGTCTTTTAAATCGAGCCGCATGCGACGATGTCAGTTTGGAGTCGCTCTGCAATCCGCGTGCCCGCTCAAATCCTGGCGACTTAGCCAGTCTATGCCTGGCTAAGCCTAGAAATCGCGCCTTCACGGAGTCATTTCAGTGACGACTTTATGCATCGGTCAAAACTAAAATAAATCGCTGAGTCCTGGTTTTTTAGAAATGGGCCCGAATGTATTATTAATTAGCGTGGTTGCATGCGGCAGAAGATATAACATGCAGGCAATGTTTCTGAAGTTAACGCGTTTAAAATCGACACAGTGAAACACGATTGGGACGATGTGGAAATCGCGCGCTTGTTTACGCGTTCACGATTCGAACGTCGATTTGAAGTTCTGTCGACACGACATTTTACAGCCTATTTCAAAGCAATCGTCGTCATTTGAAGTCACGCCCTCGTGAATTGTAAGCTTTACGGAACGAAGATAATTACGGATAGATCTACTTGTAGGTGGTATTATCACTCGGGCTATGTATTTTATTCGATTACATTATTAAAGCTCGGCATCATGCACACCAAAGAATAAGAATAAAAATAGCAATGGGTCTATAGCTTGTAGGCATACATGTAGGCCTACGTCGTAGGGACTGTAATGCGTTTGATAAGCCAAGCCACGAGTCCTTTTTTTACCAGACTATACAATAAACTAACTTCGACTGTTATTCTGTTTTTATCATCAACCTTGTACACATTGACGTATTTTCTTCGTCACGGATCAGCGGGCAGGTCTATACCCTTAGAACGTCTCTTTAATGGTCTAAGATGTCCTGTTAAATGTAATATATTATGGTTGTTTTGTGCTAGCCTATGTGCCCGACAACGGCCTAACGAGCCTGTGGGCATTGAGCAATACCATCGCGATGTCGCGCTTGGAACAGCTGTAGCGCTGTAGGCCTAAATTACTGAAATGTCACAGCACGAAACTCCATTGTGGCTGTAGCTCGGGTGTGGTCAACGCACCGCTGTGTCAAGCCCTGTTCACAGTGTCAGACTATAGCGCGCTTCGCTGTTAAAATCTGAAGTCGCTTTACAACGTCGCCCTATAGCTTACGAGGGCGTCTGCGAGCTGTTTCATAACAGGCCTTCAATAGCGACACGTGGTCACACCGAGCTGAATGTGCCATTAGCCATTTAGTGAAAAACATCAACGATTTCATCCAATCTCAACAGATGTTTTGCGATGTGAATAGGAGCGGCCTAGGCCTAAGGTATTGCTTTCATTAAGCGTTTGACCTTTACTGTCCTTTAGCATAATGAACCTACTGCCCACCGCTGACCACGAAAATGGCGCATTATTGACAATGCAATGCAAGTCTATGCAGAGCTTAGGTTAGGGTACAGCTAAGCTTATAGGCCGCAATGCCATGATGTCGCGGAGTCGAATAACAGCGCCATAAAACACTATAAAAAGTCTGGTGTGCAAGGGCGTATTCTTACGATCATCCTGCGTCTGGGTTTCTTATCGCCTAGTCTGCAATATGCTTACAATGTTTGGACGAAAGATGACGGCCTAAAATGGACCAGCCGTAGCCTACCAGACCCCTGATGGAGCTCGATGACAAAAATAAAGTTGCGAAAACCCGCGTTACAGGCCTACGATGTTGACTATAATGCACATATAGCCTATACATAACTTGTAGCCAACAGGCCTATGCCTAGGCTATACTTTACAGCCTTTTGCTGGAGTTGTTTGTCATCTAGGCGTGTAATGAATTGCATTGTATTATACGCGCTTAGAATAGTCGCCCAATGCCCGTTCAGCATGAATACATAATAAAGTGTGATAATGGGTGAAGGCTGAAGGATGAAAATACAATATGAGAGAGACAAAATAATATTAAAAGAAAAATACAAATTTCCTCCGCTTCGAGTAATTCAAATTGTCGAGAATTAAATTGTTGAATGATATCACAGGACTATCGTGGGTATTGTTCCAAATAATTACAAACTGTCTGGCTAGTTAGGCCCATAGCCCATGCAATCTGATTCACTGAGTCCTCAATAAGCGCTATTTTTCATTGTTCGCGAATCTATAAGTTACAAAAATATTTAATAAAAACGTTGCACTGGACCAAACTATTACTATTTATAAAGTTTTCAATTATATTTCAGATGTTTCACTGGTCCAAAATACCAAATAAAGACGTTTCACTTGAAACAATAAGTCTCATTAGCAAAATGTAACCAAATTTAACGTCAATCATGCCAAATGAAATTATGGACCTAATTTACCCTTGTATGTTTCATTATTTCGTTAAGATAGGTCTAGTACTGATTGTGGATCTATGAGTAAAATCGTTGAAACGTAACGTCAGCTTTTTTTTTGCATGTATAGCCTAGTGCAATATCGCGAGAATTTTTTTAAATTATTGTAGGTCTCTACGCGTGTAGTCTAATGATGGTGTATAATACCACAGTATAATATAATCCACCATTATGTAACGGTATATCCACGGCCATACCATTGACGATAAAATAAGAGCCGTTTTGGCGTGAAAATTTCGAAACGGGCTGCTTCAGCACTATCGTACCTGACACGCAACGGCGCGCAAACCTGTGCAACGGCGCTATTTGAGGGCGCTCGGGGTAATTCAAATCCGCAAGGCTTCTCTCAATATCAGACTCGTCTCCATTATGTAGTCTACAGTATTCATGACCACTGCGAACTGGTTGCGAGGGCTAGGCCAGTATTGACATTCGTTTTTTTTTCACCCCAGCATAGCCCTATACGTCGGAGTACACAGACGGCCGCAACAGCGTCAAAGGTTTTGCCCACGCCGCGCCGTCGTGCGGGTGTCGCAGGGATAGGCCTAGGCTCTAACGTAACTTGGCCGAGTGTAGTGTTTTCTTTTGAGTGCTACGCCCAAGAAACAACTGGCGGAATGATAAGCTCCGCTTGCATGTATTACACAAGGCTGCATAACGGATAAATTATACACGAAACACAGAATTATATTAGCCTACCGATATTGTAACTCATATGAAATCGTACGCCGTTTATAATAGGCTATATTACACGATTGCAATCGATTATATGATGCTATCGTTAGACCTCTATTATTATCAGTTCAAGGGGCTTTGTCGTTTCAGCCCTTTAATAATTCGCCGGTTCGAAACAGCTTGCACTGACAACAGTCACAACACAACGGCAATAGAACACGTGTAGGGGGGACCCGGCGACAACGCACGAATAAATTAAGTTAGTTTGAGGTTACGCGATTTGGAACTAGATGAAATTAAACCGATATACTGCAGCGGATGAGACAGTCTGAAGCTGGTGACAGCGCTTACATCAATGCCACGTGATGCGTACTGGCCATAATCCTGGAAACAATTCCTGCTGTGGCGGTATCGCCTACAATGACAGTGCGCTGTTATTTTTAATAATATCTAAGTTTTCGTTGTCTCTCAACAACTTGCCGAGATAGGAAATCACCACCACGAGTCAGCGACACTACGTTGTAATTTGCGTTCGAATGGATACGATACCATCGCACAGGACTATCGTCGTCGAATAGTATGCATCGTTGCGGTATAATTATTGCATGCTTTATTATAGTCAAAAGTCAATAACCTCTGGGATTAAAATTACTAGCCTCTACAAGGTTCTACGGCAACGCAAATTACCTCGTCGCAGCAAGGAGATAGAAAGATAGGTGACCAGAAGCTGACTGCCAAGAAGACAACAGTAGTCTAAGAATGCTGATGTGTTGGCGCTGGATGCCAGCAGTGCCGTTCTACGTCAGAATCTGGTTACACCGCCATCACATCTTCGTCTGTCATTCACCATCCTGTCGACAAACTGTTCTTGCTGTTTTGCTATCGATGCTGTGCGCGGGGGTCTCGGGGGACCCAGGCCCCCCTATACCACCACCTCCTCCGCCTCAAAATTATCCACCCCCTACTCTACCTCAAAATTCGACACCGACCACTATCACAGCGAATACGGATTCTGGACAGGAATCGATGGAGCCGAAATGTTTTTCTTCAGGTAAGCAGCTCGAGCAAGATTATTGAAAGAAACGATCTAAATTTAATAAATTGATTCTCCCAAAATGCTGTATCACAGCTTGAACATCGATATTTCACAACAGGAACATTACAACAGCACATTGTTGTGACCTCGTAGTCATTACAAGCAACTCATTGTGCTTCAAAGATAAAAAAAGAAATTGTGTCAACAGTACGATATTTTACGTTGTTGTATTTCAGAGCGTAATAATTAATATTCTAAGGGGATATAAGATAATAAATATGTTGTACATATAATACAATATATATGTTGTACATATAATACAATATACATGTTGTACATATAATACAATATATATGTTGTACATATAATACAATATATATGTTGTACATATAATACAATATATATGTTGTACATATAATACAATATACATGTTGTACATATAATGCAATATATATGTTGTACATATAATACAATATATCATTTTGGTTTTGGTGTAAAAGCTGGGGTATTGCTTCCGGCAGCGAACTGCGGTAGCAGCACCACAACCCAATCTCTTGTTTCAACAACAACAACAACAACAACAACAACAACAACAACAACAGCAACAACAGCAGCAGCAACTGACGCAGCAACAACGACTACAGTCATAGCTGTTTCAGCTACAACCGTGGCCGCTACGCTTAGTTCATCCCCCTCCGCAGTCACCCCAAAGACCACGACGATCGTTTTTGTGTCAACGATTTCGTCCACTACAGAAGCAGCTCCGTTGACCTGTGAGTTTAGCAAATATTTGATACGATCTCAGATGTCTGAACTTTTTCAATGGACTAGCCTGCCATAAGAACGTTTCTTTGCCAGTGCAATTGTTTCATTGGTTTGAAAGAAAAGCAGTTGCTGACATTCGAGACATATACTCTATACTGTCGCACGATAACTAGGCCTTTTTCTGTCAAAGATAGGCCTATCGTTTTTAAATTTATTGAACGGAATGCTCCTATAAATTGATATTTATGCGTGCATAGTCAGACAATTTAGGTTTCCTTGATATTTACTTATTTTGCTCATTTTTTGTGTATTTTTGTGTCGCAACTGTTACGGCGAATAAAGAACATAATTATGATTTGATGATGAAAATGTTCTTTAAAACGTTTAAAAATGGCCGTTTTCAAAAATTTCGTACTGGCAACATTTTTTATTCAACTTTTACCGAATACGCGTAGGCTAACGCCGGCGATATCTCCCATTATATTTAGATTCATATTTTAACGTGTCGCTAGATGCGCAACAGCGTTCACGATTTCCTTTATATTGCGCGTGTGTCGGCTGTAACAGTCGTGTCCCAGGCTACGAAGCCTGGCGTTGTCACGAGGCTGACATATCGCGGATCATTTCACATCACGAGTAAGCTCTTCAGCAGCGCTCTGGCCGACAATTCGTCAGCGGAGTATGCAGACCTCTACCCCGTCATTTATTCGCTGGTGCGTGAAACAACCGTCACTCAAACTCAAGTTAGGCTGTAAGAACATTGCGATCAATCGAATGGGGACTCTTTTCACTGGTGGTTTGAATGTTTGCAATGAGAAAAATGCAGCTTGATCAAAGTCAAAGTTGGGTTTCGTTCTTTTTAACGCTGATCGATGATGCTGTGGAAGAATTCAGTTCATTAGCAAGCTTCTCTCCTCTGATATTTAATTCCTTCTAGTCTCTCCTTTCCGCGTGCATGTGCTTGAAATCGTTGTATACTTTGAAGCAATTATAGCTACTGGTCCTTTTTGCCATGATATTGTAAAGCCTTTTCTCTCATTGATGACAACATGCATTATTCATAATATTACCCTAAACTCGACTAAGGAAGAACAAATAAAGTAAAAATTCAACGATTTCATTATTTTCCGACTAAGTTATACTAAGGGCCATCTTGTCGTTCTTCTCTTGATCGACTTGAGATCGAAATGGCCTTCAAGATAAAGGGCTATTGAATAATTTAATAAAATAACATATATCGCTCCGGACTTAAACGTTGGACTCTTTCCCCGATCTGTTTTTCGACCAGTTCATAAATTGATTGACAGAATAAATAAATTTGATTGATTGATTGATTGATTGATTGATGCGAGACTCCTATTGACTAGTAAATCAATTAATTCGTACAAAACGTTTGATGCAGTACATAAATTGTTGCGTTAATAATTATTGTTGCCGAATGCCCAAAATATTGGGAGGAGTTACCCGATGACGTGCTCAGACTTCAAACAGACCTTAAATCCTCTGTTATCATGAAAGCTTGGTTAAGAATGCTGCGCATGATTCCCTTGCTGCAGCTAAGCACCTCCTACCGGACGTCTCTGATGGGCAGTGCATTCCTCGCAGTGACGCGTATCGCCTTCAGTGACGGGAGTCTCGTTGTAACCAACGACTTCCAGACTTCAACGAATCTCAGCATGGCCGTCCTAACCTCGGCCGACTTCTCCCTCCTGGCTACGTTCAAGAACGGAGGCTTCACCATCGATCCAAACTCGTTCAGTTACATATCTCTCGGTGAGGAGTACTCTCTAGCTCATATGGATACGAGTCGATCCTGAAAGGAGGTAGTTAAGCCACGGAATTATTAAGCGAATGCACGGAAGTTCCAGTACTTGAGATCGTACAGTTTAATCTTCGAGTCTAGATTTCACACAAATTTGGCTGATTTTGTAATCCAGGTAACGCGCTCTCAATGCTTAATCCGCACTATCAATGTTTAATTTTGACATATTGCCTCCCTCATTAGACCTTCTTGCTATCAATCATACAGAGTTACCGTGGCTAATAATTTCTATTGCGATTCGCCTGGCTTGTAAGTCTATGAAATAACGCTGTCGATTATAATCGTGCCTTTGCGATTAAACTAAGCTTGATGTCAATTTCATGTTTGTTTTTTTTCATTAAGATCATGTCCTTTTTTAAAATCCAGTATTGAAATTAATAAGTTTGATTATCTCACTACGGCGCGTTAAAAATTAACAAAGACTGAATGTTTGAGACTGTGCGAAATCTAACGTGATCAAATATATGCTTGAGCATTAGGTCGTGGAATATTTTGCGTAGTGGTCTTCAAAAAATTCTGTGCAATTTTGATCAATAGATGTTAAATAATGTCAAATATTCAGACCTAAATATAAAATGCAGAAAAATTGGTACTCGCTTTACATTTTTGATTTTACATCGTCTGCTGTTGTAGACATATCACCAGTCATTGCACCTGGACCAGAATCAGGTTGGCAACTTAATTTTTGCTTTGTAAATTTTCTTTCACTACCGTTGAAAACAAATGTGATTCATGCAAATGAAGTTTTTTTGCATGATATTTCCTTTGATCTGTTGCGTTTCAAGTACAGTAACCTGTAATAGATTTGTTGCGCGTTTTGTACAATGTACCGCATCACTGATCACATGGTTTGCGGTTCTTTGGTGTGCGGTTCTTTGGTGTGTTTCGTTCTGCCAGAATATCTTTTTAGAGTCTGTAGACCGGCTCAGCGTCTGAATCACGAAGACATCCTAGGAAAATCTTTCTCTGAAAAGGTTGTCAACTAAATCTTATGGAAATCATCTGCTTTGATCAGTATCAGCCTCTACGAGGAGTAATCTTCTTCTGCTTAACCTAATTGCTGCTCATCATTATCATTGAATTGTAGCTTATTTATGTTAATAACGCTCCTGCAGTCCTCGACAGGACACTTGTAAACGTCTAAACATGCGTGAAAACATTGGCATTAATGGATCAGACGACAAAAAAGGCGGTTTGCTAGTTAATTGTGTTATTAAAGCAATTAAAAAGAAAAGACAAAAATGGCTGTTGTTCGCTGTTCCCGTCCAGTCCTGCTGTACGCGCTCGCCTCGAGCCTCTCCGCAGTCGTCCTCGTCATCGTCACCGTGATCGTAGTCCTGCTCTGCCGCCAGCAGGGGCGCTGCGGGGGTCGCAAGGGGGGATCCTCCCCCTCCCGCCGCTCTTCGGAGTCGTCCGGGGGGGGCGCGGGGGCGGAGCCGGGTGGGAGCCAGCTGGCCGGAAACGGGGGGGAGTTCTATCAACGGCAGGACGCAGTGCTGGGGCGGGGGGCGGGCGGGGGAGGACGCATGGTGTGGCAGGGCAAGACGTCGATGGCTCTCAGGGGTATGAGACCTGACTGCCTGCCATCAATTTGATATGGATCAAATTGATGGCAGCCGCCTACTGTTAAACAATAAAAAATAGCTGCATGTTAACACCGACTCACCATCCCAACCGGACTCAAGTCTACCGCCGGACAACGGACCTTCACCAGCGCGTCCGAGGTTGTG